>JAMKPZ010004965.1:0-21244 GCA_024699675.1 Amphibolis antarctica | reverse complement strand
AGGAGAAAAAACGTCATGAAAATCAATGCCTTCTTTCTGGGAGTAGCCTTTGGTGACAAGTCTTGCTTTAAATTGAACTCCCTGGTTGTCTTGTGTCCTGACTTTCTTCTTGAAGACCCATTTGCAACCTACAACATTTCTACCATGAGGACGCTTCACTAAAGTCCAAGTTTGGTTCTTATGGAGGGACTGAAGCTCCTCTTCCATGGCTGTCATCCACAAGCCAACTTCTGGATCCTTCACAGCAGCTTCATATGTGGAGGGTTCTGTAGAATCCTCCACCTCAACTGCTACCTGTAGAGCAAAAGCAATCAAATTGCTATAGCCATACCTAATGGGATGACAGACATCTCTTCTAAGTCGGTCCTTTCCAATTGTCCTAGGTGGTAGCTCCTCTACCTCTTCCTCCTTATTGTCAACCTCCTGCAGATTCTCAATATCATCATTTTCCTTGGTCTCACCATGCTCAAGACTACATGGCAACGTTAAGGGTAGCTCCACCTGATTAGGCGTGGAGTGATGCAACTCTGGTGATTCTCCCAATGCTGATTTATCTGAGGTTTGCAACATAAATTTTTCATCAAAAGTAATATCTCGACTATGAATTATTTTACCTGAATCAGCATCATAAATTCTGTACCCTTTTATTCCAATACTATAGCCAACGAAAATACCTTTCTTAGCCGTTAGTTCCAACTTACCATTGTTGACATGATAATAAGCTAGGCACCCAAATATCTTCAACTTGGAATAATTTGCAGATCTGTTCATCCAAGCATTAAAGGGTATATTTCCATCTAAGGCAATAGATGGAGACTTGTTCACCAAAAAGGAAGCTGTGTTGACAGCTTCTGCCCAAAATTTCTTTTCCAAATTTGCATGTGACAACATGCAACGTGCTTTCTCAAGGAGTGTCCTATTCAGCCTTTCTGCCACTCCATTCTGCTAAGGTGTGTGTCTAACTGTATAATGTCTTGTGATGCCTTCTGACTTGCAAAAATTCTCAAATTCACGAAAACAAAATTCCATGCCATTATCTGTTCTTAAATACTTCACTTTCCTATCTGTCTGGTTTTCAACCTGCAACTTCCACTACTTGAAGCAAGCAAATGCCTCACTCTTATGCTGCATAAAGAAAACCCAACTCATCCTGGAATAATCATCAATAATAGATAAGAAGTATTTAGGACCTGCCAAAGAAGACTGCTGAGATGGTCCCCAACAATCTGCATAGACATAATCAAGTACTCCCTTGGAAGTATGTTGTCCACACCCAAATGACACTCTCTTCTGCTTCCCATATACACAATGTTTGCACATATCAACACATGCAAACTTGTGCCCAATGAACCTACCCATGCTACTCAATTTCTGCGTACGTTTCTGCCCCAAATGCCCCATCCTAGAGTGCCAAATGACAGAGAGATCTTACTGATCAGATGTAGATGTGGCTGTTGTTCCTACAATTGGAGTGCCTTGCAGAATATACAGTGGACCAGACTTAGCTCCTTTCATTACAACTAGAGAGCCTTTCAAAACATTAATCTTTCAATCACCTCCTGAATATCTATAGCCCTTTGCATCAAGAGCCATCAAAGAAATCAAGCTCTTCCCCAAATTTGGGACGTGCCATACGTCCTCCAGAGTTCTAATAGTCCCATCATGCAATTTAAATTTAACAATGTCAACACCTGCACGGGTACATACATCATCATTGGCTAAGGTAACTTGGCCTCCCTCCACCTACTCATAGGTGTCAAAATACTCCCTAGTTGGAGTCATATGATGTGATGCACCTGAATCCAAAATCTAATGACTATTGGAATATGCACTGCAACAAACAGTAAGGGAAAAGTCACCTTCAGAGGCTGAATCTTCTGCAACAACTGCTTTCCCTTTACCTTTCAACTTGGGACAATTGGCCTTCCAGTGGCCCTTTTCTTTGCAATAGTTGCAGGTATCTTTAGAATACTTGCCCCTAGACTTGCTTCTGCCTTTCCCTTGTTATTGAACTATTTCTAGCTTCTTCCTCTAATTTCCTATTGATGTATTGACAAACCTGAGCCACTGACTTCACCTGTACCATGCTGTACTATATGCCTTAGCTCTCTCGAATGGAGACTAGATCTCACCTCCTCCAGGGTAATAGAATCCCTACCAACAATACAAGACTGCACAAAATTCTCAAATGACAAAGGCAAAGAATATAAGAGAATAAGCGCAGTGTCCTCATCTTCAATGGTAACACCTATGTTTCTCAACTCCATGAGAAGTGCATTTAGTTGATCTAAATGCTGTTTCAGTGGTGTACCCTCCTTCATCTTCATAGAAAACAGTCTTTGTTTCAACAATAATTTGTTTGTCAGTGACTTGGTTATATAGAGTGACTCCAGTTTCTGCCACAGTCCCAAAGATGTACTCTTATCAACAACTTCGATTATCACTTCATCTGACAGGCAAAGCAAAATGGTAGAATGTGTTTTCTCCTCCTATTAAGCATATTCTGTGGAATTCTTATCAAGATTTGGCTCCTTATTCAATGGAGCTCAAATGCCTTGCTATTTTAGTAACGCTCTCATATTGATTTGCCACAGACTAAAGCCATTTTTCCCACTAAATTTATCAATCTTCATTCCAGGAGTAGATATGATTTCAAGTGGGATATTCTATAAGCACACATGAATTCAAATGAAGCAAGTATATAACAAAAAAATTCCACCATAAATTCAAACGGATTCAAGCCACAAGTGAGCCCAAAAAATCCAATCTGACGCCCAAAAAAGGAAAGTTGCGGATTTTCAACAAAAAACGCCAAGGACGATATCTCTTTCTACAATCCACAAAAAATCCCAAAATTTCTTCCACAAATACAGCACAATATGATGAAGGATTAGAGGGGCTTACAGACGTATTCTAGCAAGTGGAATACCAAGCGCACGAGTTGGCGTCCTCGGATGTCGCACTAGCACGGTAGATTGCGCCTCCCTGCGCCAACTCCTCCCACGGGCAAATACACAACCAAAACTCCTTGAACAAGCTCTGATACCACTTGTTACTTCCAGAGGTATCCAAGCACAGTGGATTCGAATGAAATTAGCACATGTAGGAGAGAGAAAACACGAAGGAAAGTCAAAATCACGGCTGACGATGGCTTGGACATGCAGCTAGGGTTCCAGGCACGCCCAAACGCCCAAATCACAAATGCAAACGAGATTTACGTGGTTCCCCAACTTGAGTACGTCCACGGGTGTCTCTCTTTGGGTTCTTCACTATTTTCAAATAGTGGATTACAAGAGAAAGGGAAAGGGAAGAGTGGGATGGCCGACACACCAAGGGTTGGCTCAGCCTCCTCACACAAAGCTTCACTTGTTAAAAAATGATCTCTCACAAAAACTCTAAAATTCCCTTTTGGGCATTTGGATGGCCTTATATAGTGGCTAATCATCCATGACAAAAATGTCTTTACAAACATAATAAGATTCAAGACATATTCAACAAAAGAATATTTGAAAATGGCACAAAGTTGATAGAAAAGTTATGCTGACAACTGCAGACGACCCCTGAAATTCCAGGTAGAAGATCAAGTTTTCCTAAAGGTTTCCCCAACTAAGGGAATCAATTGGTTTGGGAAAAAGGGAAAGCTCAATCCCTGTTTTGTGGGACCGTTCAGAATTATAGCTCAAGTGGGACTGATGACTTATGAGTTGGATTTACCGACAACATACACAGCAATACATAAAGTTTTTCATGCTTCCATACTATGTCAGTATGTTTCAGATCCGACGCATGTACCCACCATGGAAGATGTTCCAGCACAAAAGGTGGTGACCTATGAGGAATACCCTATTAAAATTGTGGATTGCAAGGTACAGAATTTAAGAAGAAGGGAAATTCTTTATGTTAAAATTCAGTTGAGAAATCACACCATGTGTGAGGCAACTTGGAAGCTAGAGGAAGAAGCCCAAAGAAAATATCTTCACCTTTTCCATGCTAAGTCACCACTCGAAGATAGGCAACTAGAAGGAATTAATGTAGTTTTGGAGGACCAAAACACTTCCTAAGGGGTGAAAATGTGACACCCAAGATATCATTTTCTAATATTTAAACAGTATGAAAGTTCCCTTTTTGCCCTTGTGTGAGAGGGCTATTTAATCAGAAGATCAAAAGAGGAGTTGAAACACGAGTTATTGTGTTCCTTCAACAAGGTCTCCTAAGGCTCGCAAGCCATATTCAATTAGCTGGAGAGAGACAATGTTGTAATTGCTTGATTTACAAGGACTGATTTATAGCCATGAAAGGAAAGGCCAACAGTTAGAGATGAGTAATTACAACGGTAAATACAAGTCTTAATGACATACAATTAAATCTCATAAAGGAAAGCCGACTGTTACGACATTTGGTCTGTAACACCCTCCGGCAAGCTCGTGGTATTGGATATCAAAATCATTACCAAACGAGAACATTCAATAAATGTGTATGTGTGCATATTTAAGATTGAGTTATACTTAACATATGGTATTGGACGCACATATGGTATTGCTTGCATATAAAAAACTAAAAACATACAAAAAAACTAAAAACCTAAGAAAAAATCATGAAAAAACTAAAAATCAACAAAACATTCACGAAAAAACTAAAAAAATCACCAAAAAAATAAAAACCTAAAAAAAAAATCACCAAAAAAATAAAAACCCGCAAAAAAAAATCACCAAAAAAATAAAAACCCACAAAAAAAAATCACCAAATAAATAAAAACCTACAAAAAAAAAATCTCAAATCTATACCTACAGATGCTCCCATGGCGGAAGAGGCAACAAGATGGACGCGTGCACAGATAGGGAGGCGAGACAGGCACGCGAACAAGGCAGCGAAATAGGTGTGCACCGAGAGGGCAACAAGATGCATGCACACAAAGAGGGCGACGAGCCAGGCGCGCGCAGAGAGGTGGCGACAAGGCTACCCGTGGAGAGACGACGAGGGAAGGTTTCTGCGCAGAGATGGGCACGCGCGGAGAGATGGCGGGGGAAGGTTTTCGTGGAGAGATGGGCACACGCAGGAAGAAAGGGAAGACGCGGGTTTTATCCTGCCAATTCCATTTGTGACGGCTTTTAAATGCCGTCGCAAATAATAGTTATTTGTGTCAACCAAAACATTTTAGCCATCACAAAAACTTTCGTCTGTCTTATTTAAGTCTCTTGTGATATTTCTTTGCGACAACCTTTAAAAGCCGTCGCAATTGATACTATTTGTGACGGCCAAAATAATATGGCTGTCACAAATACGTAATTTTCCTGTAGTGTTTGATGAATCACCCAATCATTTGCATAGTTGGTCTGTTGAATCATCCAGCCGATCATCCTCCTATGTGCGTCATCTTCGAGTTGCTGTCCATTGAATCGTCCAGCCGATCATCCTCCTATGCGCGTCATCTTCGAGTTGCTGTCCATTGAATCGTCCAACCATTGATCGTCTTTTTCCACACATGTTGCCACACAAGTATTCCTTGTGTGTTGTACGACGTCATGCATCTTGTCTGCACACATCGTTGTCCACACAAATCATCCAACTGTCGTGCACCTCGTCCACACGCGTAGTCTCCAGTGGGGTTTATTTTTTTTTGGTGGAAAAAAATGGTTTATCGTTGAATTGGTATTTTCCGACTAGTCAAAGAAAGGGTTAATAGGTTGTTGAAGGATTTGGATGGAGCATCATCAAACCTCAACCTTCGATACCATGTGGAAATTTTCTCCTTTGACACATAGGTGAAAGATCAGATGGGATGAAAGAAGAGTAGAGGAGAGGATAGGGACAAGGTGACGAGGAGGGTTGAAGAGAAAGGAATCTGTTCCATTACCCTAAAAAATTGGAGTACAAAAGGTATATATAATTAGAACAAAATAACCTAACAAGTATCCAACGGTTACAAAGCAATCCAACAGTTAAGAGACTTTCAAAAAAAATGATTGACTACAACCACTGATATATAACAGGCAGCTATAAAATATTAATCTTGTTTGTGTGTTCCTAATTTGTTGGAATCTTATCATAAGATTGAACTCAGGAATGCATGACTATTCAAATATTAATCTTGTTTGTGTATTCCTAGTTTGTTAGAATGTTATCATAAGATTGAATTGAGGTTATTGTATATTAGTCGAATATTGCAACTTATTTTGGAAACCTCAGTGAAATCTACAAGAGAGCATGCAACAAACAATAATGCTACACTAGAAATGCATGGCTTATTCAAATCAAGTTTACCATGCATATAATTGTAAGATGTCATTGACTTAAAGTCAAACTTTTGCCGAGTGAATGCCTCGATCGCCATGGTAAAAGTTCTTTAAGAAAAGATCGAAATATTCCTTGGAATTGACATTCTTGTACAACCTCGGCTTCCCTTTCGCCAGCAAACCACTTACGGGACCTATGTCTTCCTCTGATCCAACGAAGTGGAACACTACAACCGAGATCCTCTCCCTCTCAGAATTGGTCACCACCCTGTGCAATGGACTATGGTACTCTCCATTGCTCATTATCTATAGCAGTAACAATGGTACACATAAATTCAAATCTGAAGTGAAAAGCATTCATGTATTGGTATGAAATTACTAATTAACATATGTACCTCTAGCTGATCCCCCACATTGACAAGCAAAGCGTCCTGGACAATTGGGACGTTGACCCACCCAAGCCGATGGTTAAGGACCTGAAGGCCCTCTACATCTGGGTCTTGCAGAAGGACGGTGAACACTGATGCGTCTGCATGGGGTTTCACTCCGAACACAAGGTCAGGCCTCGAACAATGAGGGTATAAGTTGAATGTTGTGTAGACGTCGGCGTCCCCCATTCGGCATGAGAAGGAATCCTCCTCCAAGCCCAACAACTTCGCAGACGCCTTAAGAACCACGTCCACCACTGCTTGAATCTTCTTGGAATACTCCTCTATCGTCTCCCTGAACAAGTTTTCATATATATATATATATATATATGAAAAAGCGCAGGGTTATTTGTTTTGTGTGTAAATGTGTGTTTATTGTAAAGTTAAAATTAAATGAGATGAGATTTATATTTTTTAAAAATTATATAATTTACAATATCAGTGTTTTAGTATAATTTTTAATATAAAATGTTAAAATTATTTGGTAAATGTTACTATAGATTATTATGGTGTATAATGAAAAACTAAGGTGTATAGTAAAAATTGTCACTAAACAAGGCCTATATACAAATATATATATATATATATATATATATATATAAGGTTCCCTGACCTTGTAGGTACCCGCAGAAGTTACTTCTATAAGTACATCATTTGGACTGTTTGATCTCAATTTAGATGAGCGAGCGCGAGTGTAAGCGACGACGAGTGGGCGAGTGACGTCGATTCACTACTAAAGAGAATGAGAAGAAAGGAAAGAAAGGAAAGAAAGGAAAGAAATTGTCGATTCACTGCACGCGAGTGGCTGATTCACGCCATCACCATTGCCCCCTCCGTCGCACTCGCCCTCACCCTCGCCCATCCGCTCGCCTCCTATCAAGATCAGACGGCCCAAACAAGGTGCCCACAGAATGGAATATCGCTTGTGTGGACACCTACATACTCATTATTGATAAATTGTTTGTAGAAGATCGAGAAGAAACGTTATTCTGTACTGAATTAAACCTGAAGGAGATGGGAGTCTCTGGCCATAACTCCATCTTCCTCTCTTTCTTGGGATTCACTATGAGATATAGCCTATCATTCCAATCGAGAATCTGGTCCTCAGATTGGATCTTGTCGTTGCCATACCCCTCAATCCTATCCCTGATCATGTACTTCTGCTTCTCTTGCAAGGGTTGATGGAAGAACAATTTGCCCATTGTCCGAACTTCATCCAGAAGTGAACTTGGTATTCCATGCCCAACAGCCTACAATTGATCATCAATAGATAGGCATCAAGCTTAATTAGAGAGAGGATGGAAGAGAGCAGGGACATCACACAAAAGTCCACATAAATATATATACATATATCACCGGTACCTGGAAAAGCCCCCAAGTTTGGAGGGCGGATCTGAGCTTGTCACCCTCTTCCGGCTGAGATAGGCAGCAGCTAAGGTCGACGACGGGGATGTCGTGGTGTGGAAGATCTTGGGCGGGACGCTTGGATTCCACTTGGATGAAGCGAGGAGGAGGTGGTGCCTCCCTACCTGCCTCTGCCAGATCTTGAACTCGCACGGTTTGGTATCCATCGACGAAGCTGAGCTTCTCATTCTCCATCTTCTTCTCTTCACCCCTGCCCGTGCCTTAGGAGAAGAAAATAGCTGGTCACAAGCACAGATATATAACGCGCAGCTATAAAATATTAATCTTATTTGTGTATTTCTAATTTGTCTGAATCTTGTCGTAAGATCAAGCTCGGCAATGCATAAACATCAAGAATCTAGAAGAAAAATAAAAAATAGTAAAAAATTACAAAAGAAGAAAGTGACGAACAGTGATTAATTTAATTCCATCGCTTTCCTTACGTTTGAACCATATGATGAAAAACATAAAAAATCGAATTTAAATCTGTTACTCTATTTATGTCACTGAAAATAATGATAATTTTAAGCAATTAATTAAAAGCGCGTGCATATAAACATTAAACATTCATAAAGACGTATAACTTTCAAAAATATTGATATCATTTGAATAAAGTACGTTCAAATACTGTATAATTTTCACGTAATTTATTTATTACAGTAATTCTTAACTTACTCCATTATCTTCCTTCCCTTTTGTATATTCTGAAATTTCAAAAATATCAGCGATACAAAGTTCATGCAGCTCATCTTAAAGATTTTTGAGTAAGCATGTTTTATCCATTTGCTTTAAGCTAGAATAAAATTGTGAACCATGTAGCATGCTAAAATAATATTATCCCAGCCAGAGAAAGGATGAGGTAGGAAGATCAGTCTTTTTGACGTACAAGGCAACGCTACATATATAGATGCGTGTATCATAAGTATTCCATTTACCGTAACTCAAACGGCTAATGGGAGAGTTGTTTCATAATGTATCCAATAAAGTGACATTTTTGCTTGTGGTTCATTTATTATTTTTGTTTTCAACATTTATAAACAAAAGGTTAAAATGTAAATCACTATTGAGGAACAGAGAGACCTCATGCACCATCCAAACATTACAGTCACAATAATATCAAAAATAAAATTTACAGACTAAGAATACTAGTGCAGATGATCTGATCAAAAATGCCAATGAGATTATTGTATATTACTCGAACATTGCAACTTATTGGGCTCTTACCGGTAGGCAGGAAAAACGAACAAGTTTGCCCATAATGTGTCCAGCCAAGACCTTAATCAAGAAAGTTGCAATGACAATGCTTCTGTTACTAACAGCCAACAATTCAAGCAACTTATGACCCTTCTCGAAGAAAGCAAGAAAACTCAAGTCGCTTCCATCAATCATTGTGATGAGATCCTTGCTTCTTTGAGATCTGTGTGTGATGACATTTGGATTCTTGATACAGGTGCGTGCTATCGATCGCATTTTCTCTAAACTTTACTCTTTTGATAGAATTAATACCAATTTTAGAAACATTGTTAAATTACCTAATAATGCTTCTATTGAAAATTCAGGTGTAGGTGATGTTACATTATTTCATAATATTAAGTTAGATAAAGTTTTCTATATACCATCATTTAATGTTAATTTAGTTTCAATTCATCGACTTACTAAAAGTTTAAATTGTGTTGCTTCCTTTGTTTCTGATTATTGCCATCTTCAGGACCTTACAACGATGAGGACAATTGGGCTTGCTAAAAGGTTCGAAAGACTTTACATTTTTAAGACTGAGGAAGAAATGATTATAAGAGAAATCGTTGTGTGCTTTTGTGACAGAAAAAATTTGGCATCAATATTCGGGACATCCTTCACCTGGTAAAATGCATTTGTTTTCTTACTTGTTTCCTAAAAAATTTCGTTTTCCTACTTTCCAACTTGGTAGACAAACTAGACCTACCTTTCCCATTAGTACTTCACATGCTCTTGAATCTCTTTTTTTTTGCATATTTCTTTTTATTTGAAAATTTTCATATTAACATACACAATTATAATATATAATAAAAAATAAAGATGTAGGAAATATTGAGAGGAACCTTTACTGTTTTGGTGACTTCCATGCCTATTGGTGTGACATAAGCGAGGAATCTTTTCCAATTATGCAGTATATTATATTTAAAACTTTTGAATGCGTTACAAATCACATGCTGTGGAACTGCAGGTGTGAGATTTTTTTCAACGCTTGCATGTGCATACTAGTGTACTCTTCTAGTATTCAATCGAAGTTACAAATCACCATTAATGTGGCACCTGGTGTACTGTTGTTTAAAATTATTTAATTAATATTACTGTAGATGATTATAATATATAGTAAAAAATTGAAGTGTATACTGAAAAAAGCTTAATCAAACAAGGTCTTAAAAGCGTTCTATTTTGATTCTTCCAGTTAAGTAACATTTTTGCCTTTTTTCTTTTTTCTTTTTTTTAAAAAAAATTTATGAATTAAGGAAATAAGGAAAAAAGGAAATGTAAAAAATATATATTTTTTTTTGTACTTTACCAAAAGTTAGGAAGTTAAAGTTTAGGTGTTTATAAACCTAACAAAAAAATTAAGAAAATAAAATTCAGATATTTACGCACCTAACGAAAAATTAGCAAAATTTCTATAAATGTTTCTCCATGTGATATAAAATAATAGAAATTTAAAATATCCATATTATAAATTATAATATTCATGTTTTAGATATAAAATTCTTGGGAGAGTTTGTATTCTTTGAAAATCTTGAAAATTGAATATTTTAAAATTTTGAGTATTTGTGTCATTGGTAATATAAGAAAAATTTTAAATTTTTTCGGTGGCATAAATATCCTAATTTTTCCCATTTTTTGGTCTCTCCCCATTTGAAAATTTAATTGAGAATGAAAAACTCACTCTGCATTATCACCTTTTAAAATTTATATAATAATAATAATATTGAAAATTTATACAACGTTAAAACTAAAACTTAAGCTGAAACGAAAAGGGTTAAAGAAGATCATCATATTACATATTTTTTTTGATAAAATGATACGATTCTTGTTAATTCATAGACAGAAGCTAACTTTGTTCATAGGCGGAAAAATCTAAAACAAATTAAAAGGTTCTGTTATATGAAATCATTTTAGTTTTGAAGTCTTAATCCCAAGAGCATAATTTTTATAATTAAGGTAGGATTTGTGTCTTTTGAAAGTATAAAAAAAAAGTAAATAATGAAAAATAATAAGTCAAATTTCGTACCTTTTTTCATAATTTCTAAAAACACAAAATTCATTAAATTTGAAAGCTTTAATCTTGAAATTAAAATATTATAATCCGGTTGAGGTAAATTAAATATTTGATTTCTTTTCCTGACATTCAACAAATTAAATATTTGATTTTTTATTACAAGATGTTTGTTTGTTTCATCTTTTATTACCCGTTGCAAAACAGACTCGATATATACAACGAATTTCATATAATTAAGCCCAACCCATAGTCATTATTTTCATTATTTAGCCCAACCCATAACCAGGCCCATATTATAATTTCTGAGTCCACCCCCTCCCAAACCAGTACGCACCCTCGGCCCATCGCGCGCACGGCCGCCGTCTTCCTCGCCTCCGTCCGACCGCCGCCGACCCATTACCTGTAACTCCGGCGCACAGCATTCCGTCCGCCCCCGTACCCCTGTCCATTCTCTGCACCCAACTACCCCTACTAACCGCAGCCTCACCCCGCTCGGCCGGCGCCCAACCTCCGCAACGCGTCCATTCCCTGCAATCCCGCTCCCCACCATCCCCTGCAAGTCCGACGCACACTGTCCGCGCCGTTCCCTACAAGAAGACCGCCCTTCTGCCTATTTCCCCTGCCACCCATTCATTCCGACGCTCACCGACTGCGCATTCCGCACGGCTGTCCCCCTCCATCGCCATTCCCTTCGGACGCCAGAATCTGGAAAATCCCAACCCTAAACCCTAAACCCTCTCGACGATTTCCAGCGCCTTCGCACAGGCCAGTCTGCTCCCTCCGGCGGCCTCGACTTCTATTGCTCCGGTGGCGACATCGACTTATCATTCGGATTTCCCGTTTGCAGAGTCACCTGTGAGTTCCGTCGCCTTCTTTCCTCTTTCTTTTGTGGATCATGCTTCATGTGCGTTTTCCTTTCTTTTTCTTTTAGTCTTGGGATTCGTTTGTGTATCTTGTAAATTGTAAATTAAAGAAAAGAAAATTTTGAAAAAGAAAAAAGTAAAGGAAAGTGAAATTTATGAAAAAGAAAGTTTAGAAGAGTCCGTTTGTATTTTCGATGAAAAATTTAAAAAATTCGTATTTTTACTTAATATACGAGAAATTTTAAAAAAAATTTATATAAATTTCACCTATGATTAATAGTTTTAAAAAATAAGTTTAAAATTTCAAAATTAAATATTCAATTGTTCGACTACGAACGATTTTCGTGATATTTAATATACAAAACAAATTTTTCATTCGATTTTCATGATTTTTTATCTTGTGGAGAGCAAAACTTTTGTGATAGTCAGCTGTAATAGAAGAGCGGCGAAGGTAGACAAGCAACAAAGGTAAATGAGGAAGGTAAAGGCGAACGAGTGATTTTGACAGTCGCAAACACAAGATTTGACGGTCAGTTGCAAGCAAGAGTGTGATGGCCATAATTTTTCTAGGATGGGTGAAAATTTCAGAGGCGGAAAGGGGTAAATAAGGAGAATAATCATTTTATATCATCGGAAATTTTTTGAAATTTCTTGTCTACGCAAATGGCTGAAATCTTGATTTTCAGTATGTGCACAAACCTCTCCTTAGGGTACGTTTGGTAGCAATTTTATTTTTTTTACTTTGAGAGCACAAAAAAGTAATGACTGAGTGATTTTGGTGTGAAAGAAAAATGATTGAAAGAACTGTTTTAGGAATCCACCCACGTCATCATGACATTGTAAGTAATTTTTGTATTTGTTAGAAGTGTTTCTAAACAAATCCTAAATTATAATGGTTAGCTTTTATATGTTTTGTATTCAAAATATTTTGTATCAGTGCTTTCTATGTCATTCCATGCACGTATAATATTCATTTTCATACTCAATAATTAACATTTCTATAAATAGTTTCATGTCACATACTTCATTTTATACGGTTCATCTTATCTTCATGCCTTCATATTTCCATACATCTTTCATGCTCATATGTAATTATTTTACATGCCTTCATTCACATATCATCGCCATATGTTCTACTTGTGTGCACTTTATGCATACTTCTCCTCGCCCATATCATGCTAAACATCCATCGGTACATTTCATGCAGGTGTTCATTTCTAGTCTTAACTTATATGTTTTTGCATATACCTTTATGCATGGAAACCCTCGTGAATATACTTGTAGCATATGTTCATACATATGACTCCCGTGCTTGGATCTCATGCCAATACTTACGCATATGTCTTTATTCATGTGTATGCTTGCATCTTTATTTTATTCTCATTTAGCTTCAACTCACATACATATCGACGCTCATAGTGTCATCCCATGCTTACACCTATACATTTACATGCTCACTCATGTACATTTATATGTCTGCATATATACTTGCATACATGTACAAGCTCACTTCACTATATAACTCTTATGTTTATGCATGCATATTTCACCCATGTGGCACTTGTCTAAGCATGTATATTCATTTACTCATTTAGCTCATGTGTTCATTAACTACTCTTGCCTATAATTCCATGCTCATTCATATAGCCTTACATCCATGTATGCATCTTCATTCATGTAGATCTCATTTTAAACTTTAAATGTTCATTTATGTACCTTTCATGTTTAACCTTATATAGATCTCATCCCTGTACGAATTTTGTGCTTAACTTATATTGTATTTCATACTATATATTCATGATTACATCTCACGTAGAATCCATGCCTTAAACTTTGCGTATGGAGCCTCTTGCCTTTAGGTTTGCTTTTGACCCACAATCATAAAACACTCTTAAAGCATTTTACCGAATCATACTCTTACCTTAAGTGGGGGGATGATTTAGATGGATATGGCATACCCATCTATCTCCCTCCCCTCACATTCATCCAATCATCTCCTCTTTTCTCTACTTTTAGAAGAGTCCTTTTCAAGAGGTTTTAATGAAACAAAGTGGAATGATATATATATTTGGGTAGAAAATTTGTCAATTACAAGAAAAATGAAGAACAACTGAGTCATGGAAAGTGAAGAAGAGGAGTTAATAAAAAGATGGAAATAAAGCAAAAATCTTGTGAAGAATAAGTTAAAAATGGAGAAAAGCCAAGAAGAAAAATGCTTGCAAGGAAAAAACTTGAAGACGTTGTTTATCATATGGGACATGTAAGATAGATGCATGCATTTAGATTTATCACTTAGTATAACTTCTTCATGCATATAGCTTAAAAATTAAAATTTCCACAAAATGGTATACCAATTTTTTGACTGGGTGTTTAAACCAAGTAGTTGGCCTAGATTAGCATTCCAAAAATGCTTCTGGTATACCGATTGTTTCAAAACACAGGAAACACTCACCTTTAACTCCTTTCTAATAGGTTTTGTAAAAATCTCCTCCTCCCCTTTTCTTCTACGTAGGATGTGTTGTTGTGATTCTCATAGCATATAAGTTAAAACCGCATTTGCTGTCCCTCTCAATCTCTTCAAAGTTCCATGGACTTTCATCTCCTCTTCTTTCTTGCATTTTTTATTCTCATTTATTCTCTTATTAAAACTTGCATTAATCAAGTGAACATCCTAATCACCTAATAATAAAAGACATTAATTAATCTTTTGGATCACTTAGGTTCCATGAAAGGGCCTCCATGACCTTTCCCCAAAATAAAAATAAAACGCATTTCTCATCAACTACGGATAATTTATTTGCCTACTTGCATTTATGCTTATCTAGTCATGCATCCCATTTGCATTTTACTACGTTATTTTCTTGTATTTCTTATTTTCTTAGATTAATTAATTCACACAGATCATGGTTAAGTCACATTAGTTGTACTGATTATTTTCAATGAAATCCACACTTGGTTAGGAAATTCTTACATGACTTATCTACCCATTTCTAGCTTATTTTGGTCTTTTCTTCATATGGATCTCATTGATCTATTCATCTCATTATTTCTCAATTTTCAAATTTATGCTTGCATTTAGCATACACACTTAGTCCTAAGGTAGAAGAACCCTATAGCTGTGTAGCATCTATTAACACAATAGTAATAATCTTAAGATTAAGTAATTCAAGTGTACGAGATGTCTAACACTTTCTTTGTACATATTCGAAGTTTTTACCTAAGCTCGTATAGCATAAATCATAGCCTTACAAAGCATAAGAGTCACTTGCATTTTTGCATACAATTTTTTTGTAGTTTACTATTAAAATTAAATGAATTAGATTAGGTGATTACACCATTTTTCTCTTCTCTTCGTTGCAACGGAAGGCCATATTTTTGTAGGAGTGACAATAATGAAAGTTAACATACAATGCATGGTCAAAAAATAAAAGAAAAATACAACTGCAAGAAAATTACATGATGGGTGTGACTTTGGAGTTATGCATATAACTTTTCTCTTAAAATAATAAGGAAATATTTTATAGAAGTGCCTTTAAGTAGGATTCCTAAAGATACTTTTTTTCTCCTCGTAAATGTGTCAATGATAGAAATAACCATGTGGATAGAGGTGTCCTAGCATGGCCCAAATTTTCCTAGCCTAGAAACTTTTTGTGTTGGGCTTGGCCTTGCCAATGGTTGAAGGTGTCAGCCCATGCATGTCCTGTTTTTTTTCCCAAGCATGACCAGTTGGCATAGCCTATTCATATTGAGCCGATCAATAACAAGATTTGACTAGTCAAATTATAATATTTTTATAATTTTTAAAATTTTATTGTATTTTATGTTGATAAAAAATCACATAACAAAATTTAACTTTATAACTTTTATGTTCATTAAATTTATTGTATTAATGAAAAATTTACTATTATATAAGAAATGTTATATCGTATATTCTTTTTATTATATTTCTTATTGTAAACTACTTACAATATTAATGAAAATATTCATTTTATAATTATAACATAAAACTATTTGTAACTTTACATATAAATGTTGAGTGTATGTATATATATATATATAATCGTGTAACAAGCTAGCATCGATCTGTTAGAGCCAAAGAAAGAAGGTGTGTGTTTGAAAGGCAGGTTTAGGGCATGGACGATGAACTTCAAATCACAAGTAAGGGACACATACGACGAACTTGGCCAAGTCAAGCTAGGGCAGGTAGTGACCGGCAAGCTTAAGGTGTGAACGACGAATCACAGGTAGGGGACATGCACAATAGACTTGGCTAAGTCAACCTAGGGTGGGTGGTGACTAGTAGGCTTAAGGCACAGACAACAAACCGCAAATCACAAGCAAGGGGTGCACATGATGGACTTGGTTGAATCAATCTAGGGTGAGTGGCAACCAGGAGCTTAAGATGTAGACGACAATTGGTGGGCAACTGTGGAGCTTTGTTCTCAACTTCATTTGAGCAAGAATGAGTGATGTAATCTAAGGCAAGCGACATGCATTCAAAGGCGGGTGGCAAAGGCAATCATGTCATGTGGATTATGTTGCATGGGCCATGGGTCGTGCTGGCTCAATTAACAGTTCTAGATTAAATTATTAGATGACTACAAATACGCCATCGATGAAAGTTTTACCTAATTGAAATCAATATTGATCATTGATGTCTTGAAATCTATTGAAGTTCAACTGATTGATCTTCTAATCAAAAAATCTCAAATGATTACAATTCAAATTATGCCGAAATTTTAATGCACAATATATGATATTATATATTTAATCATTGTATAACTAGATTTTGATTTTGAAATAAAAATAAAAAAGAGGTTGGTGTATAATGCACCTCTAGATGCATTTTTCTCTTACATAATTTTACATGAAAAAAGAATACTTTTTTGAAATCAAGAAATGGATTTTATGCATAAAAATGAGGTTGGTGTATTGAAATAAGTTGAAAAGAAAACCTTCTTTAAGGAATAAGTTGGAGATGATTATCCTTACCAAATACTACCAAGTAAAAGGAACAAATTCCTAATTGGTGGTTCAAGATTTGACACCTTGGAAAATACCAACGAGCTCAGGCCTAAATAAATGGGTTTCAAATCACAGCCTGCATAATTAAGCATTCCTAGCATGGAAAATACCAAAGAGCTTGTTCCACCTGATTTGTCCCATACATCACTTTTCCTTAGCATGGACTAAAAATGATGTAAATTTTTTTAAAAAAAATCTTTATTTGGTGGAAGGAGTAAATCTACATGACAATGGAAATAGGCTGCTACTTGTGCAACATATGATTTAAAATTTAAATTCATGGAGCAACTCACATTGAATATTTGTAAAAAAAAGTTGGTCACAAAATGAAATGTCAAAACTTGGTTGTAATTGGTATCAAGATGGTATTATCATTATTTTTTATCTTTAATTAAATATTTATAAAAATAATTAAGATTACATTGACAATTGTCATTCTGATCCACTTACAACTCACTCTACCTACAACAATTGATATGGAAGCAGAATAATGCACAAGTAGGTAGCTACACAATTTTTTATTGTAGGCAGATAATATAATTAATTCTTTCAAAAACATAAAACGATTATATAGATGGTTAATCTATGTTATAATATACTTTGAATTAAAAATTGAAATTAATCCAATTTTTCTACATTAAAATATTTGGACTTGAAAATCAATGACTGAAATTTAGTAAATATTGTCCAAGTTTGAAACCTTCGGATCAAGGAACAATATTTTTTAATTTAAATAAAAAATTTAATGTGTATTTCAAATTACCTAAAGCTAATATCTATATGATTACCTTTATTTTTTCGTATATTTATTGTGGAAAAATTTACACCTACAGGAAACGTCTCCCGTAGGTGACAACTAAATTTGATCCCATTTGGAAGTGCATACATCTATTATATATTTTCCACTTTCATAAACATGTAAAACAAATCCTCATCATGGATTAATTAATCACCTTTTTGAAATCTTAAATCCTAAAACACACCTTTTTTATATATAAAGGTTCTTTGTTTCTTATGATGAGCTTGCCCTTTGTTTCTCTGAGCATCCTTTCTTTACAAACTAATTGTATTTTAGCATATATAACTGTGAAGGTGAATCACTACTGATCAAGTGATCACTACAAGAATTAGTGCTAAATTAGACCTGGAAAAAGCAAGTGTTTTATTAGATCAATCAAGATACAAACTTGATCAATCTCCAAAACGACTTCATTATTGAGCAGTGATCCATAATAATTCACGAACAGTAGGTACTGTAATTGTCTTCCACTCTACTTTGAGTGAATGAGATCTCTGTGAAAAAACCAAATATAAATATTTCCTTTATTGAAAAAAGAAAACAATTTAATTCTTTTGGGATAAATTTTATTTGTGGTGTTCCTCAACAGATCTTCTAGACTAATTTGTGTCATGACCACGATTCAAAGAATGTGGGCAGTGGGTCTTGCAACTACTGCCATGGCACAGTCTACAGAAGCTAATGCATCTCCCTCAATACAATGGTCATGAATTCTATCTTCTTCTTCTTCTTCTTCTTCTTAAAATAACAGTGGTGTTTTTTGCATTTCTAAGGATTCTAATTTTGAAGAAAGTACAAATACCAAAGCCAAGCCCAAATCCTTGCCACAAGACAAGATGCATGGCACTTGTGCAAGGAGGAATATACCATTCATGCATGAAGGTATGTCTCACAATTTATTCCTTTTTTTTACAATGAATGAGACATATATAAAGCAGTGACCATCATCATCATCCTCAACAACAAAAACATCACAGCACAGTGCCTTAATTTCTTAATCTATCTCTACTTGCACGATGTGGGTAGCCTTCCTTTGGATGGTTTGGGTCGAGTCAACATCAATCGCCACATCACGGTACCCCCATTGTGTTGATTAGGGTTAGGGCTGGGGGCAAGTGGGGAGACCTCGCCAGTTGCATGCAGCAGTGTCGGCAGGGGCAAGAGAATGTGGCTGTAGATCTGCTTACACCAGCAAGATCATGCAAGTGCCCTACCACATCTTCTAGTGCTGCAGGTGTAATGCTCCTTGTGGTTTACCTTCTCACAACCCAAACCCATCCCTGTGTTTTTATTTCTTTTGTGGGCGGTGGTTATGCGTGATGGTTGCAATTATTTAATTGGAGGTTGGTGCGACAAGTAATTTTTTTGTTTGGGATGAGATGGTGGGTTTGGAATATATATTAATTAGGTTGGAGGGCTGTGGGGTGCATTTTAATGCTCTCCATTTCAACATATGAATTTGGGTCCCAAAATCAAATGAAGAAATGGTCCAGGCACATCATTTCTTCTATGGGAAACAGTTGATGCGACACCACTTGCATGCTAGCACCTTCTGTCATTCTAGAATGGGTGTGTATATATACATATCAAACTTCTAGCTAGCTCCTAAAATCAAATTATGTTAATCTATGGGGCTTGATTAATGGACATTTGACTAAGTAAAATAAGTATCACAAATAATAGATCTTTTCTTGCAAAGCTTGTATTGAAAGCAGATTCTATACTCAAATCCAGACAAAAAGTCTACCATTGTCAAAATGAGGAAAACGAACACTCAACCATGAAAGTTAATGCTATCCTAATACCATGGATGGTATTAGTAACCACCGATATTGACCAGACAGTCTTGATTTGATTTGGTAATTCTATAATCACTTGAAGGGAAAAAAGTAACAGTTGGGTGTCAACCAAAATTCATCAAAATTGATATTTCAAAGTGTTTTTCAAACGAAATACTTTCGTCTCCAATGATATCAATGTAATTCACTTTTGTTACCTTAATCTGTCCGATTAATCTTTAAGTCACAATTTTAGCAATTTGAAGTATGAAAAAGGTGTGCCTAATAATTGCCATTTCTTTATTCAATTGGATTGGCCGTACCGGCAGGAAGGATGAGGACAAGAAAACATTGCATGATTGAAAGAAAGAGGGCCTTGGGGAACCTTGAGTGATAAACATTGAACATGCGTTGATATGAAGTGTGGGGAGGAAATTATTAGAAGCTTTGGTTTGGCATCGGCCCATGCGTCCAGGAAAGAGAAGATTCCTTGCTGTTTCCTTCTTACATTGATTATGAAATTATACGGGCGACCGTTCAAGGCCCTAAAATAAATGGGTCCGACAGCAGACCTTTCATCCATCCATTATAAAACCTCTTTTGGTGTACCCTCACATACATGTAGATAAATTAATATTGCATGTATATGATACCACTTTCCATGTCTATCTCTCTCTCTCTCTTTATATATATATATATATACGAGGGTACGAGTTCTATAGGTACTTACAGAAGTGACTTCTGTAGGCGTCCGTCGATCGTGAGATCGACAGTTAAAATTGAAAAACTTAAAAACACTCTCTCATGCACATGAAATTTAAAAACACTCTCTCTCATCAACAGGTGAAATTTCAAAACACTCTCTCTTATGCAGCAGGTGAAATTTAAAAACACTCTCCTTTAACTGAAAAAATTCATTCACGTACGTATAATTAATTTTTCATTAATTACGAATACGGTAACTAAATTTGAAAGATGTTTGTAGATTTTTTTTAAATTAATTTGATTTTAATTATGTAGTGTTTAATAAAAATAATTCATGGTGGATTTTTTTTAACTTAAATATTAGGGTGAATTTTTTTTAAATAATTCGATTTTAACTGATTACTGAAAAATTATTTTGATTAAATATTTAAAAACACTCCCTTTTCAATTGATTATTTTCCATGCGTCGTTGTGTTTAATTTCACGTGTGAATGTTAAAATGCTGGTCTTTTAATACAATCGTCCAGCCGTTTACCATAAAACGCCATTTCTCTCAACACGTGTAAACTTAAAATTTCACGTGACATGTAAACTATACCCCTTCAAATATTAAGTTAAATAATTAAAACGTCGGTCTTTTAATTCAATCGTCTGACCATTTACCAGGTGTCGTTTGAAAAGGGAGTGTTTTTAAATATTTAATCAAAATATTTTTTAAGTAAAATCGAATTATTTAAAAAAAAATTCACCCTAATATTTAAG
>JAMKPZ010004964.1:0-22121 GCA_024699675.1 Amphibolis antarctica | reverse complement strand
AATAAGATCAAGTTGAAGATTTTACTGAGTAACTTACAAACTTAAATATTTCATAATTAAAATATTTTAATTTTAATTTTTCAATTTGTAATTTTTTTTAAAATGTAATTTAATTTTGTTGTAAAATTTGTTTAAATGTAATTGTAAATTTGTAATAATGTAAATACAAAATATGTAATTCATTAATAAATAAAAATTTAATTTAATTATATGTATTGTTGTCTGATTGTCTTATTTATTAAGTTGTTGAATACTTGAATGTTGAATTAAATTTAAATATTGATGGTTGAACACTTGAATGGTCGTATGCACGGGTGGGTGGGTTGGGGAACTATGCCTGAGTCGGCAGTCGGGTCATTGGGTCGGTTGCCAGGTCATTGGGTTGGCAGTGGGCTCGCAGTGTCGGGTCCTGTTGTCCCGCCCAAGGGGGAAGGCTGAAAGGGCGGAAGGCCATGCGAGCCAGCAGGGATCGCGGGGTGAACGGTCGCATGGGTGGGAGGGGGTGAACCGTGAACGGGTCGTGCAGCTGGCGGGGGAGACGGGCCGTCGGGTCTTGGATCGGCTGTTGGGTCGGCCGTCGGGTTACAGGAAGAATCGTGTTGGTCAAACTCGTATCATTGACCGACACGAATAGTATTTTTTCATGTTACAGGTCGTACCTGGGCTAGCCCATTAGTGGTGTGGGCCGTGTCATGTTGACTCGGCACGGTACGATTGACAAGTCTAGGTGTGAGCGATGAGTGAAAGGACAACGACCACACGGGTGACAAGTAGAAAGGTTGACGATGGCATGAGTGGCTGGTGAAAGGGATGATGACGATGTGAGTAGCGGCGAACGGAGGGACGACGATGGCTGGCACGAGTGGAGAGATGATGATAGTTTGAGTAGCGAATGAGTAGATGATGATTGGAGAGTGCAAACGTACGGGAAGAATGGATGTGGGAAAAACTTTTCAATGAGATTTAATTTAAACCATTCAATCATGTACCTATAGAATTATTTTTCTACAGGTGTCATTAGAGAGTATTTTCTCTTTTTGCAAAGATATATTTTGTTCTTTTGTTGTAAATATCTGACCTATATGTAAATACATCAAAAGTTTGAACTTTTTGTAATTATCCAAAAGATTAGAGTGAGAAACGGCTCATAACAGTGGATGATGTCGAGGAAGTGTGCATTAATGCTAAACTCTCCTTGGTCCCTGGTGCAAAGAGCTGAATTCATTACCTTCCAGGTGCATATGTAGATATCTTTGCCTAGAATTATGAAGATATGATGGGACTAGGTGTAGAAATCATAGTGCATGGGCTGCCATTATATCTAGGAGCCAAGCCAGCCAAGAAAAAGATGTCACAAACTATGGCCTGGGAAGTTGGTATCTCTTTAGAAGATCCTATAACTAGATGCTCATGAGGTGCATTGATTGAAGAGAGGTGGGCAAGTGCTTGCTGGTGCTTGTGGATCCCTCGTGAATGGGGTGCTACTTGTCAAGAAGTTCATGCTTTATGAACGCTTTTGATCAACATTGAAGATTGATTGTTTTCAATTTCTTAAGAGATCACAACTGCCAAGTCTATAGCAAGTTGGAAACTTCCATCATGTACCCCTAAGTCAGTCACAAATAGGTGAAACCTAGATTTTCCTAGGATATGATGACCTTAGGACTATTCTTACTTCTAGGATCAGATACAAATGGATGACACCTAGATTTTCTTGGGATCAAATGACCTGAAATATTGCCTCGTTTTCCTTGAAGGTTCATTTATGAACAAGTGAAATCTCATTTGTAGAATCGGACAGGCTTAGGATTATTCCTTATCTTTCTAGGAGTCACTTGTGAACAAACCTAGATCTTCCTTGGGATTAGACAACCTTGGGTTTATCCCATTTCTTCTATGATTCGCATATGTACAAATGAAATGTAGATCTTCCTAGGATTGAATAATATCAAGATTATCCCTTTTTCCTCCAGGGTTCACTTTTGACAAGGTGGAAGTGTAAAACTAGATTTTCCTATAATCGAATGACCTTATGATTATTTCATATCTTTCTAGTAGTCACCTATGAACAGGAGAAAACTTGATTTTTGTTAGTATTGGACAACCCCAAGTTTATCTCACCTTTTCTCATGGGGCTCACCTGTGAATAAGTGAAACCTATATTTTCAAGGGATCTAATAACCCCATGATTATTTCTCTTTCTCCTAGGAGTGATTTACGGATAGGTGAAACCTGAATCTTTCTAAGATATAAGATGATATCAGGATTATCCACCTTTTCTTCTAGGAGACATTTACTGGCATGGTTTTTAACATTGACATGTGTCACCATAATGTTACCAACAAATGTCAGAATCTTTAATGGTTGACATAACAAATGGGTAGGTTGCAAATCTGCAAGATTTTGGAGTCATGGCAATTTTATGTTGGTGTCAGGATGTTATGTCAATGGAAGTTGTTGAAATTCATACTCAAGTTGTCCAATATTGATATTCATTGCAGAAGTTGTGCTTTCTCCCATTTCTTTTCTTTTGTGGACACCTATCTTGTCTTCTTCCTCTCCTCTTTTGGTTTTCTTTTTTTTCAACTTTTCACCGATAATGTTTCTATTTTATCTTGGCAGAGCTGCTTTTTCCCCTGGAATTTGTGCGAAGATGTGGAGTTTCTTCTTCAATTATCCACTATTTAAGTTAATGGTTTAAAACTCTAGGTATCATAGACCAAAAGGATGATTGATGAAAATGATTTCATTATTGGATGGTATGCCAAAATAGATTGCTTAGGAGTCATGTAAAAGGGTACAATGAAGATGACTTCTTTCCAAGATGTATCGTGATTGACTTCAAGCCACTTAAAAGAAGTATGACAAAGATGACTCCTTTCAGATGCATTGAGTTACAATTATTTTTTTTACAAATCACCCAAAAAAGTGTGATAAAGATGACTCCTTTCTAGGATATCAAATTGCAATTGATTGTTTTGGGAGTCAATCAGAAGAAGCGTGACAAAGATAACTCCTTTATATGATGTCATGGCACAACAATTTGTTTTAGGAAAAGAAGCACAACGGAGATGATTCTTTTTCAATACATCAAGTCATCGTTTACTATTTAGCAAGTCACCTAAAAGAAGTGCGATGAAAATGACTCTTTTTCAAGACATCAGGTGATTTACTATTTTAAGAGTCACCTAAAGTGAAACAAAGATGATTCCTTTATAGGACATTGTGTCACGTTTGAATATTTCGAGATTCATTCAAAAGAAGTGTGATAAAGATAAATCCTATAAAGGATGTTGTGTTGCAATTGACTATTTCAAGATTCGTCCAAAAGAAGTGTAATGATGATTACTCCTTTACAAGTCGTTATATGATTAACTGTTTAGAGAGTCTCCTAAAAGAACTGTGATGAAGATGACTCCATTCTATGATGTCATGTCATAATAAATTGTTTCAAGAGTAATGTAAATGAGGTATGACCAAGATGTCTTCTTTTGAGGATGTTATGTTGTGATTGACCATATCAAGAGTTACTTAAAAGAAGTGTGACGAAGATCTCTTTTCTAGAATTTCATGTTACAATTAACTATTTCAAGAGTCATCAAAATTGTGATGAAGATGACTCATTTCCAAGATGTCAAATTGGAATTGACTATTTCAAGTCTCCCAAAAGAATAATGATGAATATATTTCAAGAAGTTAAGTTATGATTGACCGTTTTGGAAACCACCCAAAAGATGTGCAATGGATACGACTCCATTCCAAGACATCAAGTTGTGATTAACTATTTTGGAAATAAATTAAAGAAATGCAATGAGGTTACTCCTTTAAGATGTCACGTTACAATTGATTATTTTGGAAGTCACCTAAAAGAAGTATGAGAATCATAACTTCTTTCCAGGATGTCTCATCATGATTGACTTTTTCAAGAATTAGCAAAAAGAAATGTTGCAAAGGTGGAAATCAAGTTCTGATTGGGTATCTGTCTTCAGTTCATGAAACAAAACAAGTTCTGATTGGGTATCTGGATTGTGAATTTGTTGAGTTCAAGCCCATGCTCATTCACATACTAAGTGAAACCAATGTTGCAAAGGTGGAAATCAAGCCTGTGGGCATTGCAAGTGCTAAGCATATGTTTCCTTTAGTGTACCGTTTTGAATTAGTAGGGGGGTTTTGGAATTGGATTCCAAGTTGTAATTCAAAATAATCAATTAAATCTACAAAATTAAGTGTTTAGGTATAAAATGGACATCTATGTGAATCTTTGTGTAACATAAGACTTATGCAGACGTTTGCGTAAACATCAACTCAATGTTTGTCTATATTCCAAATCTTTTATGGACATCCATGCAGATGTTTGCTACTTTGCTTGCAACACTCTAGTTTTCAAAACATGTTGAGAGGATGTCTGTGCAGACATCTCTTGTGGAGTAGTTTTGTTGGAATTCAACATTTCGAGTCAAGTATTCCAAATGATTTTCCCACAACTTGTAACATTTTTAGTGAACTTGGACATCTCATGTCCTTCTATAACAAAACTGAATTAAATCCAGCCCTTGGTTTTTAGTTTTGATGAGTTTCATATGAACAGGCATTGGAAGAGAGAATGAATGACAACGTCTCTTGGGATGGTTATGATAATTTTGTCTTTTTTCTTTGTTATTTTACCAAATATTTTTCTTTTATCAATGTGAAATTATCAGGCATGAACTACTGCTGTTTGAGGCTCTTCGTGAGGGCTTGGATGAAGAGATGGAAAGAGATCCTAAGGTTTTCGTCATGGGGGAAGATGTTGGTCATTATGGAGGTTCATACAAGGTGACCAAGGACCTTGCTAACAAGTATGGGGATTTAAGAGTGCTTGACACACCTATTGCAGAAAATTCCTTCACTGGAATGGGTATTGGTGCAGCAATGACAGGCTTGGTGCCAGTTGTAGAGGCCATGAACATGGGGTTTATTTTGTTAGCCTTCAACCAAATATCTAACAACTGTGGCATGCTTCCTTATACGTCAGGAGGCCAGTTCAGCATCCCAATAGTCATTAGAGGGCCTGGCGGTGTTGGGCGTCAACTTGGTGCAGAGCATTCTCAACGTCTCGAGTCATATTTTCAGTCAATACCTGGAATCCAATTGGTTGCATGCTCTACTCCTTATAATGCCAAAGGCCTCATGAAAGCTGCCATACGGAGCAAGAACCCTGTTGTACTCTTTGAGCATGTCTTACTCTACAATTTAAAGGAAAGGATCCCAGATGAGGAATACTTGTGCTGTTTGGAAGAAGCAGAGATGGTTCGCCCCGGCGAACACGTAACGATTCTCACATACTCTCGGATGAGGTACCATGTGATGCAGGCTGCAAAAACTCTGGTCAACAAGGGATACGATCCAGAGGTAATTGACATAAGATCCTTGAAGCCATTTGATCTGTACACAATTGGAAACTCCATCAAGAAGACGCATCGGGTGTTGATTGTTGAGGAGTGCATGCGAACCGGAGGAATAGGTGCGAGTCTCAGGGCATCCATAATTGACAACTTCTGGGATTACCTCGATGCACCTATCATGTGCTTGTCCTCACAGGATGTGCCCACACCCTATGCGGGAATCCTGGAAGAGTGGACGGTGGTTCAGCCACCTCAGATTGTGGCAGCAGTGGAGAAGCTATGCAAATGAACCGTTGCAACACTGGAGCCTGAAGCGATGCACTTCGAAAAATTAATTTTCAGCCACTGCATTGTCGGTACTTTTATTTATTTGAGAGTGAACTAATTTGTTTATTTGTGCCTTAGGGTTTGATTTTCGGATGCTTAGTTAATTATCCCGATGCCCTCAACGTCAGGCTTCAGTCAATTCTCCCAAGTTCGTAATGCTTTGCAGTGGGATGGGGATGTGTGGTTTATTTAATATTCACGGCTTTAATTACCAGAACATCTGTTTGAGAGATGATCTTTGTATTGGTATTGAGAGGTCTGTTGTGTTGTTCATTGTCTTTTCTTCTAGAACATAATGGGGGCAGTATCGCCTATCCAAGTTATTATGCAAATAAACATTTTTCTGAGGATTTTGGTATTCAACGAAATTTAATCCTATCCAAGATTCTGGATCATGGGAAAACATGTCAGACGTGTATCAGCATTTACAGTCATATTAAACTGAAAAGCGTAAAATACCTGTAAATCTGCACGAAAGGAAATTATTAATTAAGATTAAATTTCAACCATAGATTACCAACGTTTACATTTGTATTTTTCATGTCGGTCGTTAAGAAGGTTCCTTGACTTCCTTCGACGAGAAGGCTTAATTGCTTCGCCGTGTTGGGGGCGTTGTCCATTGCGCGTCCGTTAGATTTTGTCACGGGAAGTTGTTCACACGCCGTCGGCGTCCACGCAATTTGTGAACCCCAATATGGTTGTCTTCTTCTTAATTTCGTCGTTCAATTCCGTAATTTCTGAAATACCCACTTGACTCCATCGACGAGAAGTCAAGAAATTTGGTGTGTGTTTCGCAAGCGAAGAACGACGTCGTTAACAATATTTATTCATAACGAGTATAACTTTTAGTATCATTACCATTATATAAAATTTAATTTTTTTTATAATATTTTTTTAAATCTAATTCTTTATCATTTTTAAATTAGAATATCTTATTATTAAATATATTCGTTGCAACAGTGGACATTGACAAAATAGTAGTTTTTTTTTTGGAATATACTTCGAATCTTGTCTAAGTAGGCATTTGACCCTGTACTCACGAGAGTGCAAATATGTAAGTATAAATATATTTTTATCATCAATTATTTTGTTCTAAAAGATACTTTTACCGTTTATGGTTACGAACATGCTTAATATCGATTTTCCTCGATATTAGTAATTACGATTTACAAAGAACTGTAGTCGACCAAACAACCCATCGGAACAACGGTTCAAAAAAGAGTATTAGTGCCTTCCGAAGAAAGATAGGCCACGACTGCACTAACGCCGACTTTTGGAGTAACGTGCCGAAGCATCGCAGCTGTTTCTTCCAGAACGTTGTCTGCCGGCGGTTTTCTTCGTAGATGCAATGGAAAAAGCAATTTTTTTTAAAAAAAACAAAATTCACACACTCTCGAAATCACTACAAAGGGTGTATGTATACATTGCAATTCAACCAGCTCTTCCTCTCTCGCGTGATTTTATAATCAGGATTGGTCAATAAAAAATACCACACTACTTCTAACATTCTGAAAAAAAATAATAATAAAAAACCTCGCATGGGACCACTGGGCACGTGTAATGAAAAACCATTAAAAGAGACGGGTTAAGGTTTACTTTCTACTTCTTGACCTTTGACCATTTCTTCCGTATGTGCTTCCTTGGTCTCTAAGTCTACAATTATCTTTTTCGCTACGAGTAAAAGTTTTTATAAATTAAATACAAACAATTGTGAATTTATAAAAGACTGTTAAAGAATTAAAACATTAATTACGTAACAAAGTTCGAGACAGGAGGAGCCAAAGCTGAAGAAAGATAAGAAAGATTGATGGGCAAGAAACTTAAACGATGATTAAGAAATAATGGATTTTAGCTAAAAAATACATTGTCAAACATGGTCTTCTAATCAAACCAAAAAGATTAGAGCAAGTATTGTAAAAAATTAACTTAAACATCAAAATTTTGATTACTGAATGTCTTGAGTGTGTTCAAACCAACAATTGACTGGTTCAACGGATGGTAATCTCAAAGAGGAGAGGATGAGAGGAGTTAACTAGGCCTTTTTTTCATTTTCCAGTTTGAAAATTTGAATGTTCTAATCAAAGGAAAGTTTGATTATAAGATTCAACTAATAATGATAGGAAATCAGGTTGCATATTGCGAAAAATAAGATTATCGTAAGTTCTCTCTTTATTTTTTTTTGAAACGATAAGGTTACATTAAACTTAAAGTTAAAATTTACACCAGGCTTTCTTCTTCTTTTTCTAACATCATCACAAAAGATTATAACCATAAAATTTAACTTAATTACTTGAGAACGTTGGTGTGGTTCAGCATCCCACGTTATAGCCGTTGCAGCGGCGGCAGCGCGTTTGCCGCTCTCTCGCGTCGAATCCGTTTTATTTCAGTCCCCGCGTCATGCCCGTTGCGCTGACTGATTAACATATGGTCAAAGTGAGGATCACCAACGCGACACGTTAGCTTGATTGCTTGCGCGGGAGCAACAAAACGGACGGTGGGGCCTCCGCTCTTATATAACTGCGCGACCCCCGGCTCCGGCAGTGAAGAACGAAAAGGAGAAGAGTTCAAAAGGAAGAAGAGAGAAGAAGAAGAAAAGGAAGCGGCCTTGGTCCATGGCGTGCTCGGTTGCGAAGTTGGTGGTCGGGTCGCCGGTGTTCTCTCCGTCCAAGATATCCCCCTTCCATTGCAAGGCCTCGCCCGAAACCTTAGGCATCGTCCCAGAGCACAACTGCCCCGCTCGGCCCACCTCGTCCTCCCCTTCGCTATCTGGTTCTGCTTCGCCGCCGCCGTCGCCGCCGTCGTCGTCGTCGTTCTTGTCGCGGTTCCAGAAGGAGGCGACCGGGATTGGGATGTTCAGGGTGTGCGGTGCTTCTCCCGCTACTTCGTCGACGTCGTCCGCCACGGTGGCCATGAAAAGGAAGAGGCCGGCTAGGATTGATATACCCCAGATGGGCTCGGTTTGGGGGGAGGGTGAGAAGAGGGACAGTGCACGAGGGGTTGATGCCATGGAGCTCGATAGAACGGGCTTCTCGGTCGTCTGTAAGAGGGGGAGGGTTAGGCAGCACATGGAGGACCGCTACAGCGCTGCTCTGAACATCAATGGCGATTCCCGACTGGTATGTTGTTCATCTCTTCTTTCCGAAAATTTAGGGTTAAAATCTGTTCTAGAATTTGTGTTTCACAAGAGAATCGATTAGGGCAAGAATCGGTGGTCCCGTCAAAGATGCTGGATGATGTTCAGGGAAAGTAAATAAAAAATCGATCGGAATGTTGGCAAATCAAGTTGTATTTGATTATTGATGTTTTGTGTGCTGATTTGGGCAGGCATTATTTGGAGTGTTTGACGGACATGGGGGTGCAAAAGCTGCGGAATTTGTGGCGAAGAACATCGAGAAAAATGTGGTCGGTGAGTTATCGGAAATGGGTGCAGACGGAGTGGTGGAAGCTGTGAAGAGGGGTTACTTGAGCACCGACTCGGACCTCCTCAGAGAGGAGGTCAGGGGTGGGACAAGCTCCGTCACCGCACTGATCAGGAACGACGATCTTATCGTTTCCAATGCCGGTGACTGCCGTGCCGTTATTTGCAGAGGTGGCACCGCCGAGGCTCTCACCTCCGACCATCGGCCTTGCAGAGAAGACGAGAAGAACCGAATCGAGTGCCTGGTAAGCAAAATCTAATCCCAAACCACCTCTCTCTTACATCAACAACAAATATAATATACCCATGATCCAAAAAACTCAAAACAAAAACTTTGATGTTGTTTGTGCAGGGAGGATATGTCGATTGCTTCCGTGGGACATGGAGGCTTCAAGGATCTCTTGCCGTTTCCAGGGGGATGGGAGACGCTCACCTTAAGCAGTGGGTGACGGCGGAACCCGAGACCAAGGTCCTGAAGATCAAACCAGAATGTGAGTTCCTGATCCTCGCCTCCGATGGACTCTGGGACAAGGTCTCCAATCAGGAAGCCGTAGACGTTGCTCGACCCCTGTGCCTGGACCACCCCCTCAACGACTCTTCGGTTCTACCCGCCTGTAAGGCTCTCGCCGATCTCTCTGTTTCCCGAGGCTCCTTGGACGATGTCAGCGTCATGATAATCCAGCCGAGACACTTCTTGTAGAGTTTTTGCAGACGCTAGATTTTAGAGAATCGGCTTCTCATTGCAAGCGTTTCTTTTTGTGAGGATCTTGCAGTGGTCGTCGAAGCCTTTTTTTTTTCTTTTGGATCGATCAAAAACAGAGCTCTGTCCGGTAGGGTCTTGACTATTGACTGGGGTTTTTGCCTTAACCGAAGGCGGCCAATTTATCAAATTCTTTTTATCAAAAGTCAATAACATCGATCCATGTACACTGTCGCCTCTGGAACATTTTATTTTTACGCTGTCGCCTCTGAAATTCTTCTCGTTTTTTTTTTTTAATCTTAATTTTTGAAAGTGAAAAAAAAAAGGTTTTAAGTGAATAATTTTAAGATAAAATAAGAAAAAAGAATAAATTTAATAATAAAAGAAGTAGATTGAAAAATATATATGTTATTGTGAAATTGAAAGTATTTTTAAAAATTAAAAGAAAAAAAGTTAACTTTTGACTCGTCATAAAAAATCAATAATATTTTCCATTCTGGAAGTGGATAAAGTCATAAAGATAACTTTGTTCGTTTGCAAGTATAAGAAATTATCAAATAAAAACAGCCAATTTGAACGAGTCGATCTGAAAAATTGAAGACGCCAAAGCATCCTAGTTCCTGGTATCGTTCCAAATGGACTTCAACCTTGACAATCATCGAACTGCTTGATTGAAGAATTCAACGGGTTGTTACCCTTACCATTCCTCACATGAATCACAACCCATCGGTTCCAGTCAATGGAATTGGTCAACAAATTCAAATCGAATAGCTTCAGGTTCAACTCAAAAATTGAACCAATCTTCGTGGTCATATTTCAACTCAAATCTCCATTGACTTCTTTAATGTAAGCCTACTCCGTTGCTGGGCTTTTAACGACAACAGCAAAGCCCAGCCCATCGAAGTAGGTTTGCGGTCCATTTTTAACGAGCTGGATTGCAGTATTACTGTAATTTTTAAAAGTAGTTTTAGAGGTATTTTCAGCATTACCTGGTGTTTTTTTAATCTTTAAAAAAATGCAGTTTTTATATTTCTGTTTAAATTCGTTGTTTTTCGAAGCATCGTTAGAAATGAACTTACCGTTGTTTTAAACAACCTTTAGCAAAAGTTAAAATGTCATTTGCATAATTAAGCTAAAAAAATCATCCGAGTCTGACCTCATTTGTTTCGTATCTTTGGAACTGAAAGTAAAAAAGAAGAAGTTGAACTACATTGTAAGTTATGTAACAAAAGTTTGTGTAAAAATATGTGTAATGACAATAACTCGTGAAAATTTGTATAAAGTTAACTTCATGGTAAATGAAGGTAGAAACAAATGAGGATCTATTTACCTTTTAGAGTCTCTCTAAAGGTGTATTAATAATTCACCATTGAAGTAGTATCTCCGGGTGTATTTTTTATAAAGGTAAAATTAGATCACGTTTTTCAAAAAGTTATATAATTTATAATGTAAGTATTTTGATATATGTTAAAATTATTTGATAAATATTACTATAAATTATTATAATGTACAGTGAAAAATTAAAATATATAGTAAAAAATGCTTAATTAAACAAGACCTCGTTTGGTAGAAGGACCTTCCTTAAATCTCATACTCTCGTATTAAAGTTCCTAAATTGTTAGTCAATCAATGTTCAGATCCACTCCTACCTTCAATGGGAAAAAAGGGTCTATTAATGATTCAACTATCGTTTTGAATGATCAAGCTAATTCGTTAATAATCAAACGCTTGCCTTACCTCTTCTCCCACGAACCAATAATAACTGTGGTGTATCGTTGACAATCTGCATAAGTTGATAGGTGCTGTTTTATTAATACATAAGTATTCAACAAAGAAAATGACTTTGCATTCAAAGTCAGACGGCACAATTTTTTCTTTTTTTAAAAAAATCACAGTGTTGGTGGTTGCGGCACCTTCCTCCGTGTCATGAAACTATAACTGTTGAGGGGTTTGTGTACTTGAAAAATAAATTTATGAAAAAAAGAAAAATATTTTTTTAACTTTTTAAGTATTTGTATGCTTAAAAAATGAGAAATTTTTTTTCCCCATTTGAAGTATAAATGTTATATCAGAATTTACTTTTTGACCCTCTCTCCTTTGAAATTGTTTTTTTTGCCGCATCTCTCTCTTCACGTGTTCTACCTATTGCCCTCTCCGCACGTTTGCTAGCCTCGCCCTCCCTATGTGTTCATCGACCTCGCCCTCTCTTTGCATGTTTGCCAACATCACCCTCTCTCCACGTGTTTTACTCGTCGCCCTCTTTGCGTGTTCGTCGTCCCAGTGAAGGGAAGAAACAAGGAAAACAGGCAAAGCCTTATGCAAAGTCTCAACAAATAATGACAAATAGTATGAATGACATGACTAATGTCATGCTAGATTTCTTCAACAAATGTGACCATAGCTGCATAGAAAGATATGGTGTTACTATTAAACGCTTTCATCGATCAGTTTGGACTATCAGTACTTATTTCAATGAAATGTTAAATGGTATCCTAAAATTAGGTCATATACTACTGTTAGCACATTCTTCAACAACTCTCGAAATGATTGTAACGTATTCCCATACTTCAAGGTAAACATGTATTATTTTTCAATACATTGTAAATATCAATCTATCTATTAATTTGTTATTTACGTTATGACATTTCAAGATTGTATTGGTGCTATCGACGATACATATGTCAAAGCCACTATTTTTAAATAAGAAACTGCAAAGTTCAAAAATAGAAAAAGAGATTTATCTCAAAATGTTTTAGCAACTTGTAATTTTGATATGGAAATTATATGTATTCTCAGTAGATGGGAATGATCAACTGCTGATACTCATGTTTTAAAAAATGCCATAACTTAAAACAACGGTCTTAAGGTTCCCTCGTAAATGCAAATAAATCTTTTTTCTCACTTGTGAAATTGTAATGTGCTAAGTAATTTGTAATTATATTTTTAATATATGTAGGAAAATACTATTTAGTAAATGCTCGTTTTCCAAATCGACTTGAATTTATTTGTTCATTTTGAGGTGTTCGATATCACTTATTTGATATTGATGTTAATCGTCTTCCAACAAATGCTATAGAAAATTTCAACTATCGACATTCTCAATTAAGGACAGTAATTGAACGAACATTTGGAATTATAAAGTATATGTTCTCAATATTGCGAAGCTATTTGCCTTTTCCATTTCAAATACATGCCAAATTGTTGTAGCATGTTTTTTACTTCACAATTTCATTCAAAAAGCCAATAAAACAGATTTACTTGAAGATCTCTAATATGAGTTAGATGAAATTCAAGAGGCAAATGATGTTTAAGATTTTTCAGATTATATGGAAAAAGAGTCAGAAGATGTTATAGTTAAACAATAGTTGGAAATGTATTATTATGTTGCTTTGGATTAACATTATGCAAGTAATTGAATTTTTATGTTATTAAACTAGTTTTTGATTAACATTTGTTATGTTACTTTGTATTAACTAATACTATTTTTATTGAAATTTTGTTCATTTTCTAAGTGCACAAATGCTAGTAAAATATTTTCTGTAATATGCATAAATGCTCAAAAAAAAATTTCCAAAAAACTATTTTTCAGATTTATCTTGAAAATTATTTTCCAGTCAAATTTTTTTTAAAATTATTTTCCAAGTACACAACCAGACCTTATGCGTATTTTAATTAATCGCCAGGATTAAAATATAAAATAGGCGTAACGGTACGTTTGGACGTTCTTGTTCTTCAATGGCGTCTTCTTCTATTTATTGCTGCGTTCTTGTTCTTCCATGACGCAGGTAACTGAATTGGTCCGCCCGTTTTGACGATCTCAACTTAAGTTTCAATGGGAATGACTTTGTTTAAATTGTAAATATTATATAGAACATGTATACAGTAACCTTTAACAAATATATTTTTAATAATTTATACTAAAATATATGTTAAAAATTTTAATTTCTTAAAAGACGTAAATCTTAACTTATTTAATTCTAATTTTAAAGATGCGTTTGAGAATAACCTTTTCAAGCTTTAAAAGTTAGATAGAGTTAAAATTAAAATTATTTTTATAAACGAAATTAAAATTATATAGTAATTTAGGTAATAAAAATTTATATATTAAAATATATACAACAATAATGATAATGTTTGAAGTAATTTTAAAAATAAGGAAAAACTGAAAATAAACAAATTTTAAACAAATACTTTTACCGTGATTTGGTGACACGATTTTTGAGATACGATGATTTCACAAATCAAGTACCATGTAAAGCTAAGTTGTATGATAAATAGAGTTTCAAAAGGATAGTAATATATACTCTATTTATATATAAAAGTTTGAGTTACAAACACTTATAGAATAAAAATGATAGATTAAACACTTCCAAGCGGCGGCGATCCTACACGTTAGAAACAGTCTAGAAAATGATAGTTTAACAATCATTAGAAATTTATTATTTATATAGATTAAAATTATAAAAATGATAAATGTGTAATATAAATATTAATAATTCATTACTAACCAACCTCTACTTTTAATTAGATTAAAAGTTTGTGTGGTTTGTTACTTGTGATTTATCCAATAAAAATCAGAAATCAAAGATCCTATATATATATGCAATAATCTTGTTGTTATTTGTAATAAGTTGAATTCACGATCAAATGTAAATTAAATAGAATATAGAATTTAAATTAAGGGCTTGTTTGTGCCTATGAAATTCATGAAAATTGAATTAAAATAAATTTATTTCTCATAAATCACTTATTTGTGTTGGTAGAATTGAATTCAATTCATTTCCATCAATATTGTTTTACTTTTTAGTTTATGATAGAAATGAAGTTTAGGCTCATAAAGTATGAATTGTCTAGAATTCAGCTAGTTAAAATTTTCTCACCCACTTCCGTCCAACTGCATTCATTTCCGATCAATTCTAATAGATACACAAACACTTTTGCATTGAGTTCATTTCTGCTTAATTCAATTAATTCATTTCCGCCTAATTTAATTTCACTCAAAAAAAAAAATTTCGTCAATTCATTTCTAATCAATTCTATGTGCACAAGCATGCCCTAAGTGTTAAATTTTTGAATTTTGTAATGCTTCAAGATCAAAGAAAATGTTAGGTATATTAAAGTAGTGTTTGTGCTTTAAAAATAGTGAAAAATCATGTAAAATGGTAAGAAATAATAGTAATTTTTTATTTTCATTTTTTATTATTTTTCACTAATTTTAAAAGCACAGACACCTTATAAAAACAAAAGTAATTCGATCTTATTTCATAGATTTTTTCTTGTATTTTAATTAAATGATGTTCTATTCCCATGAGTTGACTTTCAAAAATCGCTACATTCATACTTTTGTCTTTAATATTTTAAAAATATGTGGGAAAAAACTCCATCAGGGTTCGTTAGTGTATCTTGAAAATTTTGGAAAAAAAAGGGTAAAGGAAAGTGAAATTTAAGAAAAAGAAAATTTAGAATGGTCATTTGTATGTCCAATGGAAAATTTAGAAAATCTACATTTTCAATTTATCTGTGTTGTGCACGCATGAGAAATTAAAGAAAATTTTTATATAAATTTCACTTACATAGTTAATAGCTTTAAAAAAAAATTCAAATATTTAAAATTAAATATTCAATTGTTCGACTACAAAGGTGGAGAACAGTTTTCATGATTTTTGTGATATTTAATATGTAAAAAAAATCTTTCATCTTATTTTCATGGTTTTTTACCTAGAGTGGATGCGATGGACAAGCATTTGTAGTAGACGTTCAACTATGATAGAGGAGTAGTGAAGGTGGATGAGCAACAAAGGTGAATGAGGAATGTGAAGACAGACAAGTGGCTATGGTGGTCAAGAGTGCGAGCTTTGGTGATCGTAAGCGTGAGATTCAACATCATGAGTGCAAGCTATAATTCCAAGTGTGAGTGCAACGACCTTAATGTTTTTGAGATGGGTGAAAATTTCAGCATGGTAGAAGAGGATAAATATGGAAAATAATTCTTTTATATCATAAAAAAAATTTAAGATTTTCTAAAATTTATGATCTACACAAACAATTGAAAATTAAATTTTTTTTCCTAATTTTCAGTATGCGCAAAACCCATCCTTAGTTTTCCATTAAGCACGTTTTGTGTTATTTGGACTAACATTAAGGGGGGTTTGTGCATACATGGTAAATTAGGAAACTGAAAATCAGGAAAATTTGTGTAGATTGGAAATTTTAGAAAATTTTGAAAAAATTTCAATGATATAAAAAGGTAATCGCGCTTCCATGAAATTTTCACCCAATTTTGAAAAAACTCTACACTCGCACTCGCGACCACAGCTCGTCCATGTTCGCTGCTCGTCCACGTTCAATGTTCATCCACGTTTGCAACATCCGTTGCTCATCCACGTTCGTTGCTCATCCCCGTTCACCATTCATCCACCATCGTCATGTCCACCTTTGCCACGTTCGAAACCCTCATCTGCCACAGTCGCACCTCTGGGACCCTCATCTGCCGCAATCGCACCTCTGGAACCCTCATCTTCCACCACCTCTACGAGGTTGCCTCATGAGGTAAATCCTAATCGATTCCTCTGCCTCATAAAGGATATTTCGCTGAACTTAGTTTATTCTTTTCTCGTTCACTGGAAATTCCTCTACCTCACAGCAAATATTCTGTCGGACTTAGTTTTTATTTTTCTTGATCAACAGATATTCTGTTGACTTGCAAAGGATAATCCGTTGGACTTGATTTATTTTCTTCTTGCTCATTGGATATTCCGCTGCCTCATAGCATTTCCCCTCTTTCTAGATTTCAGTCCAACGATAGAAATTCCGGTCCCGCATACTGAACTTGTGTTGTTCAATTCATATGTTTATAGTTTCATCTTTTTCTTCTTATAAATGAATTTTTGGAACTATGAAATTGTAATTTACTAATAACTTTATCCAACAACTTTCCTATGAATCAACCCATACTCGCATAAGCTTAATACAATAGGCATCGTGTGCTTGCGGTTTATAAATGTAAAATTTGCACTTTGAGAATTTAAAATAAAAACATTCAAAAACATTACAAAATGGGTTGATTAAAATATTAATTCATAGTGAGTTTGCTCACAAGATGCCTCACAATGTGGGATGAAAGAATTTTATAAATTATTGTATTGAATGTATCTGTCAATTTTGTTTAGTTTACATCAAAGACATATTAGTCAAACAATTGAATATTTACTTTTTTTAGGCTATTAACTATGTAAGTGAAATTTATGTGAAAATTTTCTTTAATTTCCTATACGTGCACAAACAGGTAAAGTGAAAATATGAATTTTTTGAATTTTTCATTAGGTGCACAAACAGTCTCTTTGAATTTTCATTTTCCTAAATTTCACTTTTCTTTTCCAAAATTTCCTTTTTTTTAATTTTCATGACACACAAATGGACCCTAAATGTCTGTCCTAAAAAAAATGAAAATGACTACTATGACACTGAAAGGAAATGCCCAATTGTAAAAGAAGTTAAATAATACAGGACGTAGATTCATTTCTTCCAAACAAAGATTAATGTTTTGTTTAGAAATAAAGTTTTTAAGAATTTTTACTGAACAAAGTATATATTTTAATAAACGATATAATTATAATAGATTTTTTTCATTATAAATGTCAGAAAGAGAAATAATAAAAAAATTTCTTACCTTATGAATAGTGTCGACTTAAACAATGTGAATTCCTAACTCACTTGACATATAGTCTTTATCAAATAAAATTGAAGTAATGTTGTTCATGATACAACTACTATGGAGGTAATAGTTGATAATTAACTTTCTGGAAAGTTCGTCATGGAATTTAATATTGTGCCGTTGATAACTTTTGTAATATTTATAATTTTCATGTTATTATATATATAAACAAAGTAATTTTTGTAATGGGTATACACAAATGTCACAAAAAATTTAAAAAGAAATATTTTTTTAGATTTTTCATGAAAATTATTTACCAAATTTTTCAAAAGAAATATGTAAAATACATGAATTTCCATACATATACAAATTCTTACTTTATAATTTACTATATAACGTCAACATCTTCTATCAATTTTAACTTTACGTAATTTTAAAGTTAAAATACTTTATTACTAAACGAAATCGAAAGAAGATCACGGCAATACTCTAAATGCCGAATCTATCACGGGAATATTCTCCTAGCAAGAACGTTTGCTCGGTGTCATGTGGTGGCTTGGAGTTGCAGACTTGCAGCTAGCTAATTAAAATACTCTGATCTTTTTGCATGTGACCATGTCGATCATATATTGAGCAATTGGCACCTGATTTGCGAAAAGGCGGCCGCTATACGGCGCCCTCCGACCAGCCTGCATGGTGTAGCCCAGGGTAGGGCGCGTCTTGGTGTACATGCATGTGTCGGGAAGTAAGGCCCACGACTGCATCCAGGAGGGGAGGGCGGGCATCTGTTGTTGTCGGGCGGTGCGGGCAAGCGACGTTCCGGTTGAACAGAAGGCATCCTCGAAGGCCCCGCCGTGGATTGCGGCGCTGCCCCTTGTCACATCTTCCATCGCCTGGTTTCTGCTGTCAGTGTCGGTGCCGCGTCGATCACATTCCACTCGTCCCGGCCACCCCCGATCGACCGCAAGAACCTCGTCAATGCCGCTGCCAGAATCTACGTACCTCTGTTGGAACGCAATCGATCCTTGGCCGGAGCCGGAGCTGCCGCGACCGACAGAGCCGGTGATCGCACGTACGGCCTTTGCGGCCACGATTAACAATAAATCAAAAGGAGGAAAGCACGTAGTCAGACATCCACTCGGCAAATATTCTCGTGAGGTGTACGCCAGTGCCACGCCTCCCTCAACTCTCTTCCCATCAATTCCCAAAAGCAAAGCGAAGCACCCACACACGCTGCCATCCATCCATCCATCCATCCATCCATGATCCATCTCTCTCCCTTCCGTTCGGTACTTAATCACACCGGCACCGCGGAGGAGAGCGTGCATGTACGGAAACCAATGCTCGCGGTCCCGCGCACGGAAACCACACAACGTGACCAGTGAGTCGATGATCAGGACGAATTACTCGTGGCCCATGACGCACCACCCTTTCACCGTGTATTTCATTCCGATGACAATACCTTCGTTAAAATGCATGAGCTGACTAATAAGAAAAACTTAAAGTATTATAAAAATTTTAATTCATCGCAACGATGATTTCCACGTGAGATTATTTATCTTAATATACTGTACTTTAATAAGTCCATTTATTGAGAAAAATAGTTTCATGTTAAAAATAATAAGTAAAATTAAAATTTTTATATCACTTATAAGTCTTTTTTCAGTAGTTAATTAATTTTAATGAAGTAAAATCTATATGATATCAAAATCAATTCGTGGATATTATACTTAAGATGTTATGTAAAATATTTCAATAAGAAATTCATAAGCACAGGAATATGTTGAAAAAATAATTTTATATTAGAAAAAATTAAGTAAAATTGATATTTTTATATCACTTGTGAATTTATTATTATTAATTAATTAATTTTAATAAGATAAAATTCACACTCTCATCAAGATTATAATCATTGTAAAAAATTTACATATATAATATAAGTGAACTGACTTTAATACATCTTATTAAAATTAATTAATTAAAGGAAAAAAAACTTACGTTCCAGTATATCGGACGGCGTAGATTGCTCCCGCATTCATTCATAATCATCCGGATCAAGGTAACCACCGCATTTCGGAAACTATTTTTACTCCACTCCCTTCTTCCTTCCCTCGTGTCCGTGTCACAGATATAAATACCCGCTCGGCTCCCCTGTCTTTTGCCACCCGTGAGAACGGATGCCGGACTTTGTTTAGTTCTTCTCCGCACCACACCCAAGATCATGGCTTCCTCTGTAGATGCCGCGGCTACCACTGCCACTTGCTCCCAAAACGAAGCTTGGGTCCGCGGTGGTTTCGTTGGACGGGGATCCTTCGGGGTTGTCAGCCTCGCTGCCGACAAGGCCACCGGAAACGTGTTCGCCGTAAAGTCGGTGTCGCTGAGGTCTGGCTGCAGGGCATCACTCCTCTCCCTGGAGAACGAGATCATGGTGTATAGGGCGATTGCCTCTTCGCCTTACATCGTAGAGTATCTCGGGGACGATGTCACCCAGGAGTCCTTCTCCGGGGAGCTGTGTCGAAACCTCCGCATGGAGTACATGGCCGGTGGAAGCGTCGGCGAGTTAGCCGTGGAGCGTAGAAAGGCGGGTTCTTGCATTCCCGAATGCGACGTCAGGTCCTATACGAGGTGTCTGGCGGAGGCGCTCCGGTTCCTCCACGGCAACGGGATCGTCCACTGCGACGTGAAGGGAAGGAATGTGCTCCTCGGGCACGGCCAGGGGACAGCTAAGCTTGCCGATTTTGGGTCGGCGAGGAGAGAGTTCTTGGATTTGGGCAGACCAGAAGGGATGCAGGGGACGCCGCTGTGGATGGCGCCGGAGGTGGTGCGGGGGGAGGCGCAGACGCCGAGGTCCGACGTGTGGTCCTTGGGATGCACCGTGATCGAGATTTTAGAAGGCCGACCGCCATGGACCAAACGGGGAGCTTACGGGGGGAACGCTCTGTTCCGTATCGGATTCGGGGACGAATTGCCGGAGTTACCATCACAGATGTCGAAATTAGGCAGGGACTTCGTGAACAAGTGCCTGCGGCGGAATCCGGAGGAGAGGTGGAGCTGCGAGGAGTTGCTGAGACATCCGTTCCTGGTCGAGACGGCGGAGATGGAGTCGTCACCCAGGAGCGTGATCGGGTGGGTCGAGTCCGAGGAGGACGAGTGTAACATCGGTGTTGGGAGCAGCGTCAATTCCGTCGATGTCAGGGTAAGGATCGGCGGATTGGCGGGGCCGGGAGATGGAGGCGGAGAGATGGCAGCATGGTATGACGACGATGAGGACTGGGAGGTTGTCAGAGGCGAAGCGGCGGAAGAGTATCGCGACAGGCGTTGCCATCGTTCGTCGCAGTCAGAAAACCACATCGTTCGCGTCACCCAACTGATATCTTCCTTTTCAGATTCTGGTTCGGTTTCGAGCTTGTGCGTTCCCCACCGAAAAGAAAGATTTGAATTTTCATGTTCGTCGTTCCTTTCCTTCTTTGTGTGGACGGGGTTGATGCATATGCATATCTAGTACTTGTGGCCTCCATCGTAAGCACGCTTCCCTCGCTTTCTACGTCATTCGTGGATCACGGCGCGTGTGTCGAACCTGGAACGAGAACGAGAGGCTACAGTTATTTTTTCTGAAATTTATTATTTTAAAATAATTATACTGAAATTTTTAATTTTTAATTTTAATATAAACCCTTCGTACAAAGAACGCATTGATTTGCCTTCCCCCGCCCTACGTATTTATCGTATACTAGTACGTGTGTATGAAAAAAATCTCGCTGCAAACGTGCTTACCCGAACAGGCGAATAAAAAAAACAAAGGAGGCCACCATTGTCGACAAATATTATCCTCCGAAAACTGGAAAGGTGCGTTGTACAATAGATACTGACGGAAGTAAGAAATTCTTTTGCTGTTGATGTCCACGCGAGGCTTTTGTCGTATGGCATCCAGAACGACTAATGGCGCAGCGCGCACGATCCGATGAAATGCAACTTTTGGGATCGACGCGCCGGCGTCGAAACCAACGCCGTACCGTAAGAGGAGTGGTGGCAACGACGGGAGGGAAGAACATGCTTGTTCTTTTCTGCGGAGGTCATTCCAAATGCCTCCGGTTGCGCTGTGGGGTCGAGCCACAATTGTGGCCGCGGGCTAACTTCACAGGATATATGGTGAAAGAACAGCAGCAGAGAAATAGAATGAACGTACAATTAATGGTGCAGATAAAGTCGGACGCAGATTGATTCGGTACCATTGCAATCTCTCTTTTTTTCCCCACAAAATGGAAAGATTTTTCCGATCAGTGGTGGAGGAGGAAGTGGCAGAAAGGAGGAGCACGATGGAACTCGTCCAGCTCCACCAACCTCCTCCTCCTCCACTTACCGCTGGCACCCCAGCCCTTTTTGCGAACCTCCGTCGTTGGATCGAGCCGGAAGTCCGCCGTCAGATCGAGACCCCATCCCCAGCGCCGCCAGTGCCCTCTCCCCCGTTCCCTCCACCTACTGCCACCGGGTCAACACCCGCTCCGACGACCGGTGAAAGGGTCGATTTACGGACACGTGATCTTCGATTGGGGATAGTTATAACTCATTTTTAAAATTATTTTAATTGTATAAATTTTATTATATAAATTTTTATCGTATTAATTACTATTTAATTTT
>JAMKPZ010004963.1:0-17813 GCA_024699675.1 Amphibolis antarctica | reverse complement strand
CCGGATTTTACGTGGTTCACCCTAACTTAGGGCTAGTCCACGGATGGAGAGGGAGAGGGTTTTCTTCTTTTGGAGGCTAGGGTTACAACTCACAACTCTTTCCCTTTGGAAAACCCTAGCCAAGCTTATATAGTGCTTGGGTTTTCCAAAGGACCAAAATGCCCCTTATACTAATTACATTATTAGTATCATTCAAAACATAATACAATAGGAAAACCCTAGCCCTATTGTGGTGGTATCACTCCAAGGAGGTCTTCTCACAGGAATATAGATAGCACCCTTTGAAACTTTGACTAGCTTGCTCATCGGAGAAAATATCCAAGGCAAGCGGTCAAATCGAATCATCTTTCGTTGATCCACTTAGTGGTAAAATAATCAATGGCCACCAATATATAACGATGACCATTGGATGTTGTTGGTTTAATTTCTCCCACCGCATTGAGAGCCCACATAGAGAAAGGCTAGGGAGCTGCTATATTATAAAGTTCCCTTGGGGGACTATGGATTAAGTTCCGATGGACTTGGCATCTGTGACATTTCCTGACATAAGTAGTGTAGTCTGCCTCCATAGTACTCCAAAAATATCCTTGAAGTATAATTTTCTTTGCAAGGAGTACATCGTTCATATGAGGCCCACACAGACCAACATGCAACTCCTTCAGAAGAGTGTGTGACTCAACTTGGTTCATGCACCTTAGTAAGGTCTAGTTGTAAGACCGTTTATAAAGGACCCCTCCGCCCATGACATATTTGGCTACCAGTCGGGCGAGAATACACCGATCCCGCATGGTGGCTTCTAGTGGGAAATCTCTAGTTTCCAAGAACACTTGGATATCTCGAAACCAAGGTTCCTCTGTAAGAGGTGAAGCCTGGCTATCTTCAAAGGGTTCCACCTCAGAGACCTCTTGTATGCTGCTAGGGTTCTGATCCTTTTCTTGGGTTCTGGTCGTGAGTGGTAGTGGAGGGTTATCATGAGTAGGTCTTGTGAGGGTGCTTACTTCTAGCAAGAGATCGTCTGATTCTAACATGTCTACCCACGACGCCAACACGGCTAAAATGTCCGCATAGGCGTTATACCTGTAGTCGACATGCTAGAAGTGGATGGATTGAAATTGGGCTACTAGATTTAACGTCAATTCTTGGTACGACTGCAGCTTAGGATCTCTGGTTTTCCATTGATTAAGGATTTGAGAGATCACCAGCATGGCACCGCCATAAACTCAAAGATGGGTGATTTGTCGATCTAGTGCGAAACGCAACCCCAGGATGCAGGCTTTGTATTCCACCTCATTGTGTGTGCATTCAGAAAGCAACCTTTGGGACACCAGCAACATTTGTCCTTGAGGATCCACAAGAACAATTCCAACTCCAATCCCCTTCCTGTTGACAACACTATCGAAAAATAGGCGATGGGAGTTGGTGGATTCCTGATCACCATCTGACAATCTGATACCAAATACTAGTTCATCCAGAAAAGAGTCCCCTAAGAACTTATGATGAGGTAAAGGGTTTTCTACTAGCTGATCTACTACAGCCTGGGCTTTCATGGACTTCTGTGAAACATATTTGATGTCGAATTCAGCCAGCAACAGTTGCCACTTCACACACCTACCCACCAATGTCGATTGTTCAAATAAGTACTAGATAGGGTCATGTCTACTAAGTAGCTAGACCGAATAGATGATCAAGTAATGCCTTAATTTTTTCACAGTCCAGACTAAGGAGAGACAATACTTTTCCATCAATGTGTACCTCTCCTCCACCTCTATGAATTTCTTACTGAGGTAATAAATCACTTGTTCTACCCTCCCAGTGGGATCAAGCTGTCCCAAGACTACACCCATCGCTGTAGGGGAGACCAAGAGGTAAAGGAACAAAGGCCGATCTGGAGAGAGTGGCACTAGGATGAGCGGCTTGGCCAACTGCATCTTAATTTGGTCAAAGGCTTGTTGACAACGGTTTGACCATTTGAAGACTGCATTTTTCTTCAACAACTTTAGTAATGGCTCACAAGTAGGCATCAATTTTGAAATGAACTTACCTATGTATTGCAGTCTACCCAACAAACTCCTAACTTCCTTTTGAATTTGCGGTGGTGGCATCTCTAAGATTGCCTTCGCCTTGTTCGGATCTACTTCGATCCCCCATTCACTAACGATAAACCCAAGGAGTTTACCAGACGAGGCTCCGAAAGTGGACTTGGAGGGATTGAGTCTAAGCTTATACTTCTGTAATCGGACAAACAGCTTCCTCAAGTGTACGAGGTGTTGATCATAGGACTTTGCCTTCACCACCATATCGTCCACATAGACCTCAACTTCCCTATGCATCAGATCATGGAAAAGAGTGGTCATGGCCCGTTGGTAGGTTGCCCCTACATTCCTTAACCCGAACAGCATCACCCTGTAACAGAAGACTCCCCAAGGGGTTGTAAAAGCAGTCTTCTCTTTATCTTCCTTAGCCATTAGGATCTAATTATACCCTGAAAACCCGTCCATGAACGAATAAACTTTATGCTTTGCCGCATGATCCACTAGGGTGTCTATGTGGGGCAAGGGGAAGTCATCTTTGGGACTTGCTTTGTTGAGGTCCCTGTAATCTATGCACATGCGTACCTAACCATTTTTCTTAGGCATAGGCACCATATTGGCCACCCACTCCGGATAGAAGACCGGTTGAAGGAAATTCACATCGAGCTACTTCTGGACCTCGTCCTTCAATTTCTATGCCCATTCCTGCCTCATGCGTCTAGGCTTCTGTTTGACAAGACAAACTCCTGCCTTAAGGGGGAGTCGATGAACTACAATTTGCTCATCTAGACCTGGCATCTCTTCATACCCCCATGCGAAGACCTCCACAAACTCCTATAATAGCTTAATCAATGGTTGCCGGTGTTCTTCTGAGATGAGCTGGCTGATTTTAACCTCCTTCCAAATTGATTCGAAGCCCAAGTTTACAACTTCCGCGGCATCTATGCAAGAAGCTCCTATGGATCCCAGCACTTGTGCCCAGGGATCAATCGGGGCCTGGTCGAACTATCGTTGTTCTTGGTTGGGGAGTTCATCTTCATATGCTAGGTCCTTTGGTAGGAAGGAAGAAACGCTATCTTCAACTTGACCCATCCGGAGGACATGGACGCCCTGCTCAACTGAACTATGAATCTAGCAGCGACCCAAGAAGTCTGGCTTGCTGAACTTGCACATCAACAATCGGTCAAAATTGGTCCAGACGTCCAAAGATGAATCCAATCGTTGGATACTTGAGTCGAGGTCGCCTTGTCAGACAGACAAAGGCAAGAGGGGCAATGCCCCTTGCGCCAGAAGGAGAGGAAGGGCTCCGACCCTTGTTGTTCAGACCCCCGAGTTAGCAATCCTTTGGAGGGTGCTAGGCCCTAGACGGTATATTGTTCTTTAGTAAGACAAGTCCAGAATTTCATTGTCTGGGTGGCACACTTGAGTGGGTTGCCAATTTCTCGTTCTCGCATCTAGGCCTTGACTGTTGCTTATCCCGAAGCTTATTAGGTTTGCTCTATGGCCTGCAAACCTACTCTTTTCCCACCTAGGCCATCAAGTGGGGGTTAGTGAAAACTAAATAGGGGGATGAGAGGAGGGATCATACCTGATTGACCCTTGAGCTTGCACGTTCCACTGCGGCTTGGCAGTAGTTGGTGGTTCTGAGCCATCCGACTGTCGGGATTCGGATGCCGACTCGTCTTTCGGCAATTCCATCTTGAATAACTCAGAAAGCCCATCCTCTAGGGTAGACTCCTCGACCATTTTTTTCTTAGTTAATGGTTGCATCCTTCGAGCCAAATAATCTAAAGTTGCTAAACATTGGGCGTATTCTTCGTTAGGAGGAATGGTACATGTCTACCCCTTGGTGGATGCTAGTGGTTCGACCACAACTATGGACGAGTTTGGATCATAATAATCCTCTGCCAGGACCACCACTATTTTCCCTTTCTAGAAAAACTTCAACATTCGATGCAAGGTCAACGGGATGATTTGATTCTCATGTAGCCAGGGACACCCCAAAATCATGTTGTACGACGTAAGGATATCCACGATGTGCAATAAGACATCGAAGGTTGTCGAGCCAACCTGAAGTGGTAGGGTGATCGTCCCTTTGGCTTTGTGGAGTGACTCATCAAACCCCCTCATCCCTTTGTCTGACTGGAGGAGATTGTCCTTAAGCAACCCTATCTTGCACACCACCTGTAATGGACATAGATTGAGCATGGACCCGTCGTCGATCATGACCATTGGGATGCATAAATCCCTATACTGGACCATGATGTAAAGCGACATGTTGTGATCTATGCCGGTCGGTGACAGATCTAGCTTAGAGAAGTAAAGATAGGTGGGAGAGGTGACTGATGCCGTTGGCGCCAATTGAGGAGTTACCCTAGCTGATTGGAAGGCTTTGATGAAGGCCTCTCTATGTTCAGTGGAGGTCCTGATGAGATCTCATAGTGAGATATCTACCTTCACCTTCTTCAACTGTTCGGTCAAATCAGATGGCGAGGGTGAAGAGGTGATTACCAGCTACTGCACCGGGGTAGATGTTTGCACTGCCACGGACAGGGGGGCGGCTACCAGCGGCGCTGGTTGTTTGGGTCGATAAATTTTCCCTGACCTTGTTATGGTTGAACATTTCGGGGGGGATGGTCTAGAAGAAGAAGGGCCCTCCGCTACCTGTTTCCCCTTGAGCTGTCACCTCATTCGTGATGACGTGGAGTTGTGGGCAAGCACCGCCATAGAGGATTCTGGCACTGTCAACTGCTATATTGGAGCTGGTGATTTGGCGGCAGGGGAATATAAAATGGGCTTGGGAGAAATGGACGCTGATTGTCCAGAAGACAGCTACGGAGGGGCGGCTATCGCCTATTGCCGAGAAGGAATCTCATGCAATATCGGCTTTATCGAAATAAGATCCTGAAGAATTAAATCCCCACTGCATCGCTTGGTGACCGTGGTCGGAAAAGCTGCATGAAGGACAGGCCTTGGTGGTGTTGGACCAAAAGCATGAGGTGGTGTTGGACCAACAGCATGAGGTGGTGTTGATCGTGCCACCCTCCTCCTCTTATGGCTGTCAATTGTTACTATGAGCACTGAGGCGGCCACTTGCCGATGATAGGGGTGGGGCTCGGCCTCGGTTGGCAAATTGTTGGCCGGTCAAATTAGATCAACCAGGTTGAGTTGACGGGTGGGCCAAGATTTCTGAGTCGAAACCCCTCGAATGAGATTTACTAGCCAGGGTGATCTTGGTCTAGAGGTTGACAAAACGGTGCTGATTGTTGGCTAGGCACCATGGTCCGAGAACGGTGGTTGAGTCTATTGTTGCTAGGTCGGAAGATGCAGCTCCACCGTGTTCGAATCAATAAGGCATTGGATAGCATCTCTCAGGGACCTGCATTGGTTAGTAGCATGGTTGGTGGTTCTTTGGTATTCGTAGTATAAATGCGGGTCGTACCATGCCGACAAGACAACAAGTGGTGGCTTAACGACTAGCAAAGTTAAGAAAGATCGTACCTTGATGAATGCCTAACTTAGCAATTCTGTTAGCAGGGTGTACTGTCGTGGAGCCACTGGTCATGCTAGCCTTGGTTGATACTGGGATTGCTGCAGCATTGGTTGTCGCTGCCGATTTTGATTTTGTCCCTGTTGATGGTTTTGCCACTAAGCAAGCGGTGCTAGTTGGTGTGGAAGGGGTGGTCGTGTTGCCACATCCGGTGGTTGCACTCTCGGCCTCCAAGGTTGTTGCGTCTGGGTCGGCTGAGGTAGATATACCGGCTATTGTACGGGCTGGATTGCCGAAGCTTGGTATATCGAAGCAGGTGTGTAGACCTGTTGAGGCTGAAGGGGTGGCAGAGGTGCCACTACTACTACCAGACCCTTTCTAGACTCTATCTTCCGATTCCAGTTGTTTACCCCACTACCAACATTAAAGGGTTTGGGGGTGGCTGTCCCTCCCAATGGACCTCCGAATGGAAGGGCTACAAACCTTCCAGACCTCAAGTTTGATTCAAAGTGACTCCTGGCTTTGACGAGTTCGGTGAAAGTGTTGAAGGTATGCATTGATAGGAGCGTCGCAAGTGTTGGCTGAGCGCTCTGTATTATCAACTCTACTGATTCTTCTTCAAAGGGTTTGTCCCATATCTGGGATGCTAAATCCCTCCACCTGCCAACATAACAGTTGAAGGATTCATTGTCTCGCTGCCAGAGACTCCTAAGATCCTCTAACTTGGGGGCCAAATCCAAGTTATATGCGTACTGCTCTTGAAACATCGAGGCTAGCTGATCCCAAGTATGGATTTTCAACAAATCTAGTGACATATACCTATTTAAAGCTAGCCTGACTAGTGACTTCTGAAAGAGACGAACCAAGAGCTTGTCGTCATACTGCAAGGGGGCCATGTCTCCACAATAGGCCCGAAGATGAGCTTGTGGATCACCCTGCCCGTTATACTTGACAAGCTCAGGCATCCAAAAGTCTTGGGGGAGCATAGCCATTGTAAAAGTGCAAAGACCCTGGAAGGAGCAAGACTATTCTGGCTAGCCAATTCTCAAACCGCGGATGAAGGTTTCCAGTTCCGCCACCCTTTGTTGTAGTTTTCCCGCTTGGGTGGGGGCACAGACCATCGAAGGCACCAACTATTGCTAAAAGTTGAAGCCCTATTGATTGAAACCCCTGGGGGGAAGAAGACCCACCTGAGGAAATGTAACGACATCATACTCTCCTTGAAGGCCCGTTGTGCCTAGAGGGAACTATTGCGTGCCAAAGTAACCTGCCCCTGGAAGCTGCAAAGGGGCTGATGGTTGAGTTCGAACTGTCCGATTGAACTCTAGATCAGGCACGAAAGTCACTCCAACATCTCTAGTTTGATTGTCTCGGGTAGGATTGTTGGCCGATTGTTGGGCAGGCAACTCTTGCTCAAATCACTCGATCCCGACGAGTATGGGTAGTGCGGTTGGGATGGCAAGATGTTGGGTAGTTATCCAATTGGGCATCCCCAAAGTCACCATGACCAAATTTGGGAGGTGAGGGCATGTGAGGACCTGTGACAATAGGCCAAAAGCCACAGAAATCGGGACGAAAACTGATGGTGCTATGACGGGTGAAGTTGCGAGAGATGAAGTGTTGTTGGTTGCCATCACTTTCAATTGTGTGCAAGTGAGGACAGGAGCCAGTGTGTTGTAGGAAGGTTTGAGGGTAAGCCAATCCAAATAGCGAAACCGATGTTGAAAAAAAACTGATCAAATACAAGGAAAATCTTAACTAAAGTTGTTAAAGGAAGAGAGTTAGAGCCACAAGTCTTAGACATCTCCCCAGTGAAGTTGCCAATTTTCTATTACCTCTTCTCGGGAAAAATCCCTCAATGGACGGTGGGCACCGTCTTCGGGCAAATGAGAGTAGAAAACGAGCTCCGAGTCAATGTCATAAAAAAGGTGAATAAAATGGAGTTGCCACCTTGTTTTAAAGGAAAAGACAAGCAAACCTGATGAATGGAAGACCTTTCATAGCAAAGACAAAATCCCAAATAAAAGAGTAAGAAATAAGTATAAGGGGGTCTTCTATCCAAAAGACTCGATAAGGAGCTTTGGGTACTAGTGGGGAAGGGATTAGGCACCCCCAGCCAGCTTGGATAAAATCCAGCCTCTCAACGGCTTATAAAAGGACTACCAAGAATAGAAAATCGGGACTCATCTTCGGTGTTCCAGCCATGGAGGAAGTCAGACACCAGTGAGATCAATCAGGAGAAAAATGAATAAATAAAACAAAGGGGGAAGCGTCATTTACATTATCCTTGGGCATCATGCTAAATAAATGAGAAAATGCAGCAGGGGTCTTGCCTCCAAGAATTAAAGTTCAGGGTTCTAGTGGATATTTCCGGAACTACGGGTCGTCGACTCGAGGGGCTGCACGAGGACTCAGGACCGAGTCTGATCTTGGGGCGCTTACTTAGGCCATGATGCGTGAGCTGGCATCCCAAGGTGGCACAAAGGGAGAAAGAAAAGAAAACGTAGGGGAATCCATTGGCTCTAGCGGACCTCCACTTGCACAATAAAATGGCAAAACAAAACTATCCATGCGAGGCTAGTTGCATAATCGGACAAGGGTGTGAGAGGAATGAAAATGGCTAAAAAGAAGTGAGGCACGTCGAGAGTGTCAGTTAAGTTTGGTCGGCATAGGGGTGGCAATCGGCCTCCTTGCTAGTCGGCCAACTAGAACCATTACATCTAAAGACTGGGTTTCATATTTGATCCCGTGATGCACAAACCCATACATTTAAACTAATGCATGCAAAAAATAAAAAGGTAAACTAAGCCAACTTGAAGGAAAAAGATATCCACAACAACCTTGAAAACATAAAAACAACATGCATGGTCCTAAGTAAAGGAGCGAGGCTTTGCTCAGGCTAGGCATTTGCCTGGTACAGCAAGGAAAACATTAAAATGCAAATCCCTCCTTATCCCGAGAAACATACAGGGAGGGTAGGAGGGAAGGTGGGGATCCTGGGTGATCCCCAAGAGCCGTGGAGCAAAAACGAAAGTGTCATAAAAGGTCGTTAGGAAAAATGATACTTCTGTAGAAGTGGACCGGCGATGGCGGTGGTTCCATTTAGGAGATGGAACCATTGACCGAGCATCAACCATTTGGAGATTTGTCATATGCGAGATGACACAATCAATGTGGGACGGTTAAGCGAGAGACTTGGGGTGAAAGGCTTAATGAAGCTTCTACCCAAGAGGCCTGGTTTCCGGCTGACATTGCTGGAAGATGGCCCGAACTTCTGGGGTCTGCTAGTTGGTACTCAATAATATAACATTACTTGAATCCAAATCATGTGGGGGCCGAATTCATGGCCCTAACTCACCACGATACCTACTGCCTACTTCCCCAAGTATAAGGGGTCAACAATGAGCCAATTTTTGAATCTTTAATTTGAACTTTGAAAACTTGTTTTTCTTGCTCTAAATTTGTATATCTTTAATCCTTTTTTCTTGTAAAAAATCTCCTAAAAATTCGTCAATCAAAGATTTTATATATCAATAATAATATATGTTTGGTATGATCAATGTTGAATCCTTAATTTATGGGATTTGCTCTTTTTAATGGATTTATTTCATTTTGGAAACTAACTTGGAATAAGAAATTATAAAAATTCAGATAACCATTCAGATATGCAAATGATGTTTTGATTTTTTCTATCTGGGTGTGAAATGTGCAGATAAGCTTAATTCTAAGAGTGAAAATATTTTCTAAGTCTAAACATTATGAGGTGTTTAGAATGTTTAGGGTGAACATTCTATGGTGGCCATAATGTTTAGGTCTGACTAGGATACCTTAGTAAAGATTTTGTAGGACTAAACCTTATGAAGTGTTCGAAATGTTTAGGGTAAACATTTCTTATTAGAGATATTTCAAAAGTAGTTTAAACTAGATCCAGAATAAATATCTATGGAGCATGTGCATTCATCTCACAAATTGAACCAAAAAATGTGGATGATGCATGTGAAGATGCATACTTGATGCTGGCCATGCAAGAAGAGTTAAATCAATTCATAAGAAATGATGTTTGGGAGTTAGTTCTAAAGCCTAAAAAGCATACAATTATTGGAACTAAATGGGTATTCAGGAATAAATCAGATGAGTGTAGAAATGTTGTGAGGAATAAAGCTAGATTAGTGGCTCAAGGATATACACAAGAAGAAGGTTTCGATTATGATGAAACATATATTTGCACCTGTGGCAAGAATGGAGTCCATCTAGATGTTACTAGCTTATGCTTGCTATATGAATTTCAAGCTTTATCAGATGGATGTTAAAAGTGCATTTCTAAATAGATTTATTAAAGAAGTATATGTGAAACAGCCACTTGGTTTTGAGAATGGGAAATATTCAGACCATGTTTTTAAGTTGAAGAGAGCTTTATATGATTTAAAACAAACCCCAAGATCATGGTATGAAAGGTTAAGGGATTTTTTGTTAGAAAATAAATTTAATGTTGGCAAAGTTGATGAAACACTCTTTTTTAAAATTGAAAATAAAAATACTATTGTTGTTCTTCTGATAACTCTTTGTGCAAGGATTTTGAAAATATAATGAAGAGTCAATTTGAGATGAGCATGATGGGAGAGTTAACCTTCTTTTTAGGTTTGTAGATCAAGCAAATTGAACATGGAACCTTCATTTGGCTAGAAAAATATACATGTAGTTTACAGAAAAGGTTTAATATGGAAAATTGCAAATCAATAGGTACTCCAATGAGCACATCTATTAAATTAGGTGCTGATACTCAAAGTAAAAGTGTTGATACTAAAAGATATAGAAGTATGATTGGTGCTCTTCTATATTTAACAGCAAGTAGACCTGATATAATGTTTAGTATTTGTGCTTGTGTGAGGTTTCAAACTAAACCTAAAGAATCTCATTTAATTGTTGTTAAAAGAATTATTAGATACCTGCATAGTAGTGTAAATTTTGGATTATTTTATTCTAAAAATAGTTCATTTAATTTAACAGCTTATAGTGATGCAAATTTTGCAAGTTGTAAATCTGAAAGAAAGAGTACTAGTGGTACGTGTCAATTACTAGGAAACTCTTTGGTCTCTTGGTTTAGTAAAAAGTAAAATTGTGTAGTACTTTCTACCACTAAAGCAGAGTATGTTGCTGCTACATTATGTTGTGCACAAATTTTATGGATGAGACAAACCTTGAAGGATTTTGGAGTCTCTTTTGATCCTACTGAAATTTTTTATGATAGTAGTAGTGCTATTAATTTATCTAAAAATCCTGTATTGCATTTTAGGACTAAGCATATTGAAGTCAAACATCACTTTCATAGGGATGATGTTTTAAAGAAAAATATTGTCTTAAAATTTGTATCTTCGTAGGAACAACTTGCAGATATTTTCACAAAGTCATTGGATGAAAGATAATTTTCGAAGATCAGAAGAGAACTAGGAATCTATCGGCTAAGTAATGTAAGTTAACTGTCAACTGGATATTCTAGTATATTTACTATTTCTTTAACAGATTAACCGCTAGCTCGAGCTTTTGACGTAGCGGTAGCACCGATCCTATCAAATGGTATTATTTGGTAGCACTTTTGAAATTTCAGTATGTCCTACTGATAGGAAATTCCATTGAACACTTATCTATTTTGTAGAAAAATCCAAAAAGCTTTTCGTTTAAAACCTTTTAGACAGTCTTGTTAAAATTGATCTATTCTTCTTAAAAATATCAAAAGTCATTTGAGTAGGATAATATTATGTAAATATGTTTTATTTGTTATTTTAAAATAAAAAAATTAAAATTAAAATTAAAATTAAAATTAAAATATTTTATTTTTGTTATCATTTTTGTCATTTTGTAGTTTTATTTCCTTTAACTATTTTGTTTTGATTGTTCATGTGATTAATTGATGAATCATGAGTGAATAAGTGAGTTCTGTTGAAATTCAATAAATTGATCTGATAGAGGAAATGATCTTATGATACTTATGATGGAAATAAAGTCTGAAAAATAACTTGTTAGGATTGTTGGTGAAAATTACTGTCTTCTCACTTTACACATTCAATATGTGGAAATCATATAAATATTGTAGCTATTATATTGAAAATATAATGTACATGTAGAGAAACTTAAACTCTAAATGTGTAACCTAGACTACTTGAGCATTTAAGTTTGTAAGGGTGTTTCAACACCTAGTACTCTAAGATCAACTAATCTGAGAGTCACTAACCCAAAGCTCATTACATAAGTAGTTTAGAATGTGTATGGAATGTCTCCTAAGAAACATGTACTAGAGGCTAAATGTCATGAAGGATCAAAATTTCAATTCATAGACCTTAATTATCAGAGTTATTAAGCCCACAGGGGTGTTTTTACACCTAATGCCCTAAAGGTCAACTGATTTGGGAGTCATTGACCTAAAGCTCGTTATATGGATAATTAAGAAAGTCTAGAAATTCCTTCATTATATATCTTGTTATTGTAGGCTTAACAGAAAATAATAAATGATATGCCTAATGCTTGGATTGAAAATTTGCATTATCACTAGGCACTTGTTATTTAAGCCTCATGATTGATTTGGTGATCAATAGGATTGAAATTTTCATTATTGAGTTGATTGAGAAAATTTCATTATTGAAGTGAAGTTTCAAGAATGAAAACGAAGCAAATTTTGAAACAAAATGATGACGCATGGATCACCTGATACATCCTATTGATATATTTAAATTTTCATGGCATTTATATATGGGGAGCATTTAATTTATTGTCATATTTAAATTTTGATGGCATTTATGTAGGGGGAGTATTTAAATTTTAAATTATTTTACTAAATTTTATATTATGTTAGAAATTTCGTTATTCATACAAAGAGATCTCTTTATTTTAAATTTTCTTTTGCTCCATGATTACGTCAAAAATAATTTAATTTAAGAGCTTTGTGATATGTATTTTGATATTGACAAAAGAGGGAGACGGTGTATAACTTTAACCATTTATGCTTGAATGTTTTTTATATGTAGTCTTATTGATTTTTTTTGAATGATTAATGTATCAAATTATACTTGGTTATCTTAGGTTTTTATTATCATCAAAAAGAGGGAGATTGTTAAGGAATATATATTTTGATGATGTTAAGTATAATTTATTTTCTTAATTAAATAAAGAAAAGTCACAAGGAAAGTTATTGCACAAAAGGTTTGATCACTAGGTTAAGTCATGCACTTGGTATTTTAGAGCACACCTAATATAACATAAATAGAACAAAAACAGTATAACAAATTTAAATTCATTATAACTAACTTAAATTAATTATAACGATTTTGGTAGTCCAACACTTCACTTAGCTCTAAACATTCCGCCAACCATGAAACGTTCATCCTAAACATTACAGCCTACACAGAATGTTTTCCCTAAATATTTTAGACACCTCAAAAGGTTTAGTCTTACAAAATTTTCACTAAGGTATCCTAGTCAAACTTAAATGTTATGGCCATCACAAAATGTTCGCCTTGAATATTCCAGACACCTCGTAATGTTTAGACATATAAAATATTTTCACTCTTAAAATTAAGCTTATCTGCACATTTCAGACCTACACAGGAAAAATTAGACAATCATTAAAATATATCTTCCTTAGCAAAATCATCTAAGAACAACAAGATGAGGGCTCAATATAGTAAAGATGAAGGAGAACTAAAGACCATAGAAGATTCTTTGATATTTCTTGTTGTGTATTTGTTGTATGCATTGTTTGTATGTTGTAGAGTTGTAATCAAGTGTATTTCTAGTGTTGTATCATAGTGTCCTGTAAACTTTCTTCTATTCAAGTGTAATTCCATTTCCAATATCAATGTAATTCCCTATTTAGATTCTTTTATTCCTCATTTTATTTTGTTGTTTCTCTCTTTTATATCTTCTGCATGTCATTCTAGTGATGTGATAGGAGTCATCCAAATTATAAATCTAATAATTTGAATAGGCCGATCTATGTAACAAAGAGACTAATTTTTTGTTAGACAAGTTGAATGTCTAACACTTTTCTAATTTGTATCCAAAGTGTTTTTTAGAATCTTTGAATTTTCTTGATTTTTCATTAAATAAACTAAGTGGCGACTATATTTTCTTGCAAAGTAGATTCACCTCGGCTCTTGTAAAAAATCTTAGTTTATACCACAGAACGGGTGGACGACCTATTTCCTATCAAAAAGGGCCTATAAGGCCCATTTATCTTTTTATCTGTTCAAACTAAGTTCGCAGATCCATTAACGATTAATTATTTAATTATTTTGATGAATTAATGATTAATTATTTGAATCAATTATTTAATTACATAATTAATCACAAAATCACTCAAAGTTTCTTAATTTAATTTTTAATTAAACTAAGTTGAACTTGGTTGATAAGTCAATTGAACCTAATTGGGTCAATTACGCATCCCATCCCGCCGAACAAGGTCCACTGGGTCAATATCACATCCAGGCTTGTCCGACCGAGCCACTTGCGCATCTAGGCTTGAGCCACCCGTGTGCCCAGCACAACTTGGTCGAACCCGCATCCTTTCAACCGCGCGGACCCAGGCACAGTTCGCACCTGGAGTCGATCGCACGCCACTTGCTCGGACTCGACGCGTCATCGCACCAGACTCGCTCGTGCACCCGACCAATCGCTGCAGCTGCCGTCGCCGCATCTTCCGCCGCCCATCTGCACACATGTCCGAACCCTAGCCCAACTGCCGCCTGCACAGAAGGTCGTCGATCCATTTTTCGCCCCTGCGCAGGTCGACGATCATACACCTATCAACTAATTGGGCTTGTGGGGTGTCTAATACCTTTCCCACCTGTACCTAAAAAACTTATTCCGGACTCTTTAATTAGATCCTAATGGATTTTATCCTTTAAATATAGTGTTACTATATGTAAACATGTATTATATAGGTTTTCTTAGTTTAGCATTAATTAGACTAAGTGGTGACTCCTCCTTGAGTCTAAAGGCCTATTTGCCTTAATCTAACCTATTTGGGCCTTTACAGTGTCCAACTCATCCTCTTTAAGCCCATGGGCCTAGAATAAAATGTTCTAAATGCTCAACTCACTCTATGGCATGAGAAAATCACTTATACAAAATTTTTCTGAGTCTATAAATTTTTGGACCTTGACAGAGTCTATAAATTTTTCTATTTTCTCATTTTCCTTTTTTTCTATTTCTTAAATTTCTAATTTTTATATTTTCGACGTACACAAATGAGTAGAAGTAGGCTCTTCCAGCTATGGTGAAGTGGGTTGACTATGCTTTTGTTTTGGTTGTTATCAGTTTTGTCATTGGATAAAGAAAACCTAGACTATCACATATGAAATATATTAGTTACAATATCTGCAAGTGAGCATTTACAAATCTAGCTAGATGAATGCATGCCCAAAATGAATGCAATTAATGTAGAAATTGGTACACTAATCTACAATACCCTGATGAGTATAACCTCGGAAATCGTTGGCTACAGTTGTATAATTGCTTTTATGAATACAACCACTTTAATTATTTGAAGAAAAATATCAAGAAGATCGATTATATACAAATAGAAGAAGCTTGTTCATCACAAATTTTATGTAAACCTTTAAAAATTTTGGTTTACGACGACAATAACAATAACAATCCAAGTCATGATGCCACTATTTGATGTTAACGACATGAATTCTTTTCTTCCATATATTTAATTTGTATAAATTCTTGAATCTTCAATTAAATTATATAAATTTAAATCTTTTCTTAAAATTCCTACGTAGTTTTAAGCTTACAACTACTTTTAATTAAATTTAGGATATAACAACAAATTTTCTTATTGCATTTCGATTGCTCTTTTAATTAGATTTTCTTACCGTCAGTTACTTTTAGAATCTTTATTTATTTGCACTAATTCACTCATAATTAATCTATCTGTAAATTTGTTTTACCTTTTGAATCTATAATACAAAAAATGAAACTAAAAGAGAAATTTTCTGATTTTCAAATATGTTTGGGTATATATGTATGTGAAATTTAAGTTTTCCATTAATTTATAGTACCAAATACTTTCAAAACAAAATTTATTCTTCACATATTGGAATATATATTGAGAAATCGTAAATCATATTATTATATCATTTTCATTTTATATAAAAGGTAACATGTTCTCAAATAGAAATAAACCTAACTCTCTAAAATTTATTTTAATTTCATTCACAAAATTTATTTTGAAGTTAATTACAACTAAAATTCAGTTTATTATCTTAATAGAGAAAGACCTAACAAACTAACAATTATACCTTTTATAATTGAGATAATACCTTTTAGTGATACCTAAAATTGATTCTATAAATACTTGAATCTAACGATTAAAAATGCATCAAAATTGATTTTATCGTCTCATTGCTTTCTCTTCTCAACCTCTTTATCTTTTTCCTTAATTTTAAATTAGAATATCAAAATTATCAAACTACTACATTTTAGTAGAGAAAGTAAAAATTTTAAAAAATAACCTAAGTTTAGACACTTATATAGTTAGTTTTCTATAGATATCATTAGAGGATTCGAACTCTTTCTTTATAATTTTTATCTAACATTTACATCGAACAACATTAGCATGTAACATAAAAAAGTGGTCATAAAAAATGAATATCGTTTAGGTTACCAATCTTAATAAAATATGTTGTCATCCTTACTAATAAGTAATGTTTTGTTTATTATGTAACATAAAGTATAACAAACAATAATAATCCTAGCTATAATCCCACTATGTGAAGTTGAGCATATAAATCCTTTTCTTCTAAGTAATTATCTATCTATGGTCATATCTTTCATTAAATTACAAAAATTTAAATTTTTTCTTGTAATTTCTAACATAGAATTGTTTTATATAACATTTGTTAATTTCTATGTTATTATATACATAAATACTCATATCACAAATTTTTTTAAATTTTTTGTAACAAGCATAAATATCAAGAAATAACTTTTTAGATTTAGTGAGGAAACTATTTTTTAAATTTACCAAATTTTCAAGAATTTTTTTTTCTAAGTGTAGATTTAGGATGTTTTGGTTTAGGAGATAGAATTAGGTAAGGTGAAGTCTATATTTTTCAAAATATTACATGATTTATAATATAAGTGTTTTGATATGATTTTTTAGTATAAAATATTAAAATTATTTGGATAATATGAAAAATAACAAGATGGATACATTATGCAATTTTTTCATGAAAATATCAGTTATTAAATATGATCGAGAATTTAATAAATGATTTTTTAGGATGTGTTTGGAGACTACTTTTTTAACTCTGGGAATTAGATAAAATTGGAGTTAGAGTTGATTTTGTGATTAGAGTTAGAATTATATAGTAATTTGAGAGATAAAAATTTATACATTAAAATTTGTGTAATAATAATGACGTAAAACTAATTTTAAGAGTTAAAAGAAATTTAAACCAAACAAAGTAATGTAAAATATTAAAGTTATTGGATAAATATTACAATAAACTATTATAGTAAGTAATAAGAAAAGAAATATAGAGTACCAGACATATAAACACGTCTTAATCTTTAAGCATGTATGTATGTGATATATACATGTATGTATGTGATATCTCCATAATGATGATGATGAAATTAGTAACATACATACATACATACATATATATATATATATAGAGAGAGAGAGAGAGAGAGAGAGAGGACATGGGTTTTGTAGGTGTCTTTAGAATCCGGTTCTATAGGTGTTTGTCGATCTCGAGTGAAATTTATGTGACTTAAAAGTTACTTTTTTTCTTGTAGGTGAAATTTAAAAATGCACACTCTCTCTTCACCTAAAAAGACATGTACACACACACTCTCTTAACTTTAAAACTCCACCCATGTATATTTTGAATAATTACGTTAATTAACTTATGAATTTTAATTAATTATTTATTAATTATGAATATGGTGATTAAATTTGTTTAAGTGGGTGGATTAACATATGTGATAATTTATTATTTTAATATGTTGGAGTAAGTGATTAATAAATTATTTAAATCAATGACTTAAATTTTTGACGAAGTGATAAAATATTTGTGTGGTTTTGTATTTTATATTTTCAATTAATTGATTTAATTATTAAATCTATCTTCAATTTAATTGGGAAATATTCTTATAATTTGTAAAATTCTTAATGAAAATATTAGGGTGGATTTGATTTTTAATTAATTCATTTTGAATTAAAAAATATTTTGATTAAATATTAAGTCATAAATGTAAGTAAAATAAAGTATTCAATATTTTCACGT
>JAMKPZ010004962.1:0-31098 GCA_024699675.1 Amphibolis antarctica | reverse complement strand
ATGAGTTTTAGAAATAAAAAGAATACCTAAAACAAATATTGATACTATAAAGGAAATATATGAAAAAGCAATTACTAATAGCAAAGGTATTTTTGTGCATGACAGAAAGCAAAAGTTAGAAAATTAGAAAATGAAAAGACAAGAAAAAAAGTTTGTCCACATCATGGAAATTCAAGAAAGGAATTTTATGGAAAATAAAGAGAATTTGTTAAATTGAAGTATAAACACAAGTACAGTGTTGAACATTTAAAATAAAACTTCATTAACTACTAATACAAGTGGATAAAATTTAATAAAAGTGATTTAAATTAAGTCATAAAGTTTGTTCTTCCTACGTAGATATAACAATATCTTTAGACATTTTATCTGTTATTTTTACTTCCTACATGATTCTGAAATAGATATTTTACCATGTATTTATGGATAATAGATATTTAACATGCACATGATTTTAAAATGGAGATGTTAAATACTGCAAAGACCTCTATTAATACAAATCTAACAGCCTTAGTCATCATCTAAAATTTTGATTTATATCAACAAAACTATGAGCATGAGAAAAATATTTGAATATTGCAATTGAAAAGGGTAATTGATGATCATAACAGAAAATAAGTTAAACTTCACTGGACAGATGTGTAGAGAACCAACGTTAGGGATTAAACAAGGGAGGTGATTGGCAAGTGGAGCTTCTAGTACAAGCATTAAGGGAAATGGGGAGGATGAGAAACTTGTGTTTTTCATTGAACGTGTAGAACTTACAAACAGGGGACTACAAGAGAGGGGACAGTGGGAAAATGGGGAAGGGTGGGCGAATGGGAGAGAGTGGACACTTGGGGGAGGGCAGATGGCTCACATGGAAGAAAGTTGTGTTTTAGTCGAGTGCAAAGGATTTTAGGAGGGGGTCGTAAGGCCTGAAAAGTTTGAGTATTTATATGAAGGAAAACCTCAAATTTCTTTCCAAACTTTTTAGACAATACAAACATCCTTATTTTCTTACTTTCCTTTTCAAAATTTTCAAGTGGCACAAACCCTCCTTAAAACTATAGGATAAACTAAAGAATTTTCAATAAATATAGGTTTACACAAAGGGTCTTTTCTAAGTCAATATTTATTTGTCTTGGTTATAAATGAAATAACTAAGAAATTTAAAGAAAAGTACTTTAATGGGAACATAATTTTAGTTGATAAAAGTACAACAAAATTTAGTTTTAAATTAGAATAATGAAAAGATAGTTTATAGTCCAAAGGATATAGATTGAGCAAATTAAAAACTACATATGTGAAATTGTTCAATAAAATAGGGATAAGGATGAAAGTATATAATTAGATGGACATGAAATTCACAAAAATAAGACTTTTAAATACTTAGAATCTAAATAAGTAACAACTGTGAAATTATAACAAATGTTATTTATAGAATTAAAGTAAGATGAATGAAGTAAAAAATGCTTCTGGAGTACTGTGTGATAAGAAGATACTCTTCAAAATAAAAGGACAATTCTATAAAACTGCTATTCACTCAACTATACTTTATATCTTAAAATGCTATACTGTAAAGTATGTTTATATGCAAAAAGTTAGTATTGTTGAGATGTGTATGATTAAATAGATGAGTGGTAATACCATGTGGGAGAAGTTAAGAAAATGATGTTTTTAAAAATATAATAGGGGTTGTATTAATTAGAGATAAAATAAAGAGAACTCAGCTTAGGTGGTTTAGCTAGATCCTTAAAAGGCCAACAAATACACCAGTTAGGAGAGAAAAATTAATTATTATAGGAAAAGCTAAAATAAGTAAAGGAAGACTTTAAGAATACTTAGGAATTGTGAGAAAATGTTTAAATTTATATAATTTAATTGAAGGTTTGATAATAGATAGAAATACATAGAATAAAAAAATTCATATAGCTAACACCATGTAATGGGATTATGACTCAGGTTGTTATTATTTTATGTTGTGGAAAATATGAAGAACAAGTCATGAAATATATGCTTCGATGATAAAATGGATGATGAAAAATCAAAACAATGTTGTATGAGATGCCAATTAAAGGACAAACTATTCCTCAAAGAAACTAGGCAAGAAGAATACTTGGATAAATCTAGGAACACATAAGCTAATGGACCTTACATAATAGCATGTTGATCATAAATTACAAAGAAGAGTCTAGACAATAATAATATGTACCACAGGTGTGTCTTCAGATACAGCCTCATCTAACGCACCACCTGGTGATGTAAGTCCTGGGCACATTATGTTTGCACCAGAAAGAACAAATTTGATTGCACCTCTATCAACTTGAAATTTCTTCATGATATCAGGATCTGGAAAGAAACGAGAATAGGTAAAAATCCAAATGATACCAGGTTCTATTAAATTTTATTAGTGAGCCAATATGGATAATAGTAACATCAGGCTATCTTTCAGATTCTGCATTTATGTAGTTTTAATGATTGTGTGTGTAGCAGGCTGATTACACTTAAATGCAGGTGCTGAATAGGGAAGAAAGACATCGAGAATTCAAGGATCATGTTCATTTTGCATTTTGAAATTGTTTGGTGAGACTCATGAAGCACCCAGACTACAAGGAGAACTGCAAGAAATGGTAACATCTTGTCTGGTCAAAACGGTATACAAAGGGAGTGTTGGGATGAGATTATGGAAGCTCCAATTGTGGGCCTTCAAAATTTTGGATATAATTTGAAACAAATTCATTTGACATGACAGATTAAGCAACAAATCATTTGATTGTGAATAGTATTTTTATATTATTATTCTCACAATTTCAGAATCCACTTTTTTTTTTAGATTATGAGATTATGAGATGGATTCCTGAATTTAAAATGAATAATCCTAGAATCCATATCTCCCATAATCTACAACAAAAATGATTGCAACATTGTGAAATACATCCATAAACCACCATAATCCATAATCTTGATTCTACACAACTCTAAACATCTATTATAATTTCCACCAAACATACCCTAAAAACTAAAAAAGCCATAAGAGAAACAATTTTTAAGTTTTTTAGTTCAATGAACTTTAAGTTGAACTCTAAAATCGTGAAAAGCTACATAACATGAGTGATTCATAATTCATTCATCTTTGATCAAAGTGATGCATTTTTTTAATCAAAGTGATGCATTAACATATAAGAAATAGAACAAAGTTATAGTGGGTGCTTAAATGAAAAGTTGCATTACATTGATGTAGAAGCCTCAATGTTGGCATGTAAGGACCATCACGAATATTGAAAAACAATGGCACATTGTTCACCACCACGAGATTGAGATGATTCTGACTAAAGGGCAAAAAAGAAATGATCAGACACTACATGCAGATCATTTCTACTGTTAGTTGCAGAAGCAAGTGAACAAGACTAGCACGTATGGTTAGCTCAGAAATCCAAAAGTAGTGGCTTCCAATTAAGCAGCTGAAATCTTCATGTTGTGCTGGAGGAGGAAAATGTACAATTTTACAAAGTTAATGTTTATCTTTGAGATATAGTCAACCTTCAAGATAAATACACTTGAACTTTTACGAAGACAAACACAATACTAAGAAAGTATTTATGTTCTATATCTTTAAGACAATATGTATTTAGATGCTCCTTTGAGCTACTACCTATAAATAAAATATTGTCCTCTAATTGAACAACAAACCCAAAAATTGCTTCATAAATACTTGTTCTTGTCAAATCAATGCACAAAATGATATTCCTCATTAAGTTGATAGAGTTCCTAAGATTGATTGATGGCAATGAATAACGGATACCTTATAGAGTTCAAGTGAGCAACTAGCAAGAATTTCTCAAATGTTTGTGTAAAGCTACAAGCAACCAAACAAGCCATGTATGAATCTATAGACCCATCTGACTAGTGTATGACTATGAATATTAATATATAAGTGACTATCTAAGCCCCAAGATGTCAATGTCTTCATTTTTTTCATCCATAATTTCCTTCTAATGATGAATATCTATAATAATAGGCAATTTCTAGGAATAGACTTAAATAAGACAAAGGTATGTGTTAGAGTCTAAATAATGTATTAGGGTTATTTATGTTATAAGTGGGTTTAGTCCTACACTGTTTAAGTTATTTTTGTATTTGTTATGTTTCCTCCATATATAGAGGTTTTATGTTTTGCTAATGAGATATCTAATTTCCACCTATTCTCTTGTGTTTTAACATAATATCAAAGGTTAGGTTTTAAGAGCCCAAAAGAGACAAAAACTTAGGTAGAGAGGATGGAAATCCTAGCTGTCACCCTTCTCCCAACCACCACTACCACTACCTCTACGCAATCACCATTGGTCATCCTCTCACTATCAACCTCTCTAGAAACTCTCTCTTCAAAACCTAAAATCCTCTCTTTAGAAATCCTAATCCTCTCTCTTCACCTCCATAACAATGCAGTGCTGGCCACAATGCCTCCACCATTGTCACTTGGAGGATTTTTCTCCTTTCAATGTGATAAATGCCCCTCAATGTCAGTGCTTCTTATGGCCATGTCATGGGTTGTGTCTCCTCGTTGGTTTCTACCACCAGATGATTTAATGGTGGTGCTCACTTGTCTATCACCACTGCTCAGCCCAACAAATAGCCAAGTTACTTCACTGCCTTTGCGCCTCCTAGAGATACATGCTCCTACTCTAGCCAAGATCACTTAAAGTGCTTAGCCACTATTGTGTTATCTTTTGACATTGTTGACTTTGTAGTCACCATTCGTCACCTGCACCCATTAGGGTTGTAGACGAATGGGTAGTAGAAGGCAAAGGAGAAGATGGGGATGGGGGAGACTAAAAGTGTCAAAACTCATGTCAAAACCAGTTGGTCTTAAGAGAATGATGACACAAGTGTATTAAGGCCCAAGTTATACCACATCATTTTCGATGTAAGACTATTAAGTCTAACAGTCCCCTGCACTTATGACCTCCTTAGTTACAAGTGTCTTATGGTTGATGTATACGAACTAGATTTTAATAAAATGTTAAAATTCATCCCAAAATCAATTGGTAGTGAGAGAACAAGGGTACAAGTGTATTAAGCTTAGATTTGATCACATCATTTTCAATATAGGACTATTTAAGTCTAACAGAAAGGAAAGATAAAAAAAGGATGAAGGGGAGAGGGAAAGAACAAAAAATAAAAAATAGAAAGGAAAAAATTGAAAAAAATATTATGTTAAAAATGGTGGAAGTCAAAAAAAGGAAAAAAATGCAAAAAGTTCTAGGGGTAGTTTATATCTACCCATTTTACTACCTCATCATGGTTGGAGAATCACTATTATTAACTTTTGCTGCTACTTCTGCCATAACAATTGATTTTCTACCTCAAATTTTATTATCTAATGATTCTTCTACCACTTCTGCCTCTACACAGTTAGAAAATCCCTATCATAGTTGTCTCTATATGATTGACAGTTTACTATTACTGTCTATCGTGTTTCTCTTATTTTTAATTAAGTTTATTTGTATTGTTACTAAGCCTGTTGCAAGCCAGATGCCTTAGTTTGAAGGGAAGTGTTAGAATCTAAATAACGTACGTTGTAAGTGGGTTTAGTCCTACGTTATTTAAGTTGTTTTTGTATCTATTATGTTACCTCTATACATAAAGGTTTTATGTTTTGTTAATGAGATATTTAACTTCCACTTATTCTGTTGTGTTTTAACAGTATGACATGAAGGATTAAAATGACCAAAGAAAACAAAATAGGAAATTAGAATAGCATGGTGGAACACCTACTATTTCAATAGAAATAAGAATATTAAGATCTATACCACATAGAACTCTAGACATAAAGAATGGCTCCACATGAAGTGGTTGAGATGACCATTAACAATGATGATAGACCTAGAAAGAATGAGATACTTCTTTTCTTACAATAACCAAATAGCAAGTGCTTCAATAGAAGATGGAAGCCAACCTACCAAAGACTATTCGCTAGAACCAAAAAAGGTTCAAACAAAAAGGATGTAACTAACATCTATAGATACAATGTACCAATGAGTAAGAGGAAAACATGTATATCCTCCTTAAATATGAGAATACCTGATGAGAACAGTTTAGTGAACATAAAAACAAGAAGTCAAATTCTAGTAGCAAATCTTGTACAAGGAAGTATAAGGCACCAGGCACCTAGGTTGGGCCTAATGTGCACCTATGGGCTCGACTTGCTTAAGCACATGCCTGGGCACTACTTAGGTGCCTTTAGGTGTTAGATCCATATAACTAAGTTTTACTATATATGGATTTTAAAAGAACAAACCTTAGGTTTTCTCTCCTCTTCTTCTCACTCCATTCCTAGCAATAGCCACCACAATTTTAATTGAAAAATGGACATTATACAGATTGAAAATTAAAACAGGATTTAAACTAGTGCTTTTCAAAAAATAGTATGAATTACAAATAAATAAATACGATGTATTCTTACATATCTATAAGAATATATCATATTTATTCTTATAATCATAGTAGAAAATGAATAGTTGAAGTGAAGGATATATCTGATCTGATATATCGTATTTAGAATATATGGGATCTGATAGTTATGTCACCACAATCATCATTGTTATCAACTTAATTGGGTAAAAAAGATGAGAATAAGTACATGGCATACCAAGACTAACAAGCATTGCCACAAATTAGGAATTAAATACAAAATTATCATTAAAATTTTGCTTTAGCCATGTCTCATATGGGAAGAGAACACAAGCAATAAATGACCATTTTGGCGATTAGTTAAACATAAAAAATTAAATGGCTCTCAAAAAAACTATGAGGTAAGTCCTTCAGAAATTCTAATAAAACGTTAACTGAAAACAAAGGCCAGCAACAAGTGGACAACTGACCATTTAACAACAATAAGAGGAGACTTTTTGGGAAGTATGTCCTCCAGAGCAGGTTCCAAACCAGGATACTGCAATATTGTTGGCACCAGCACATCATAGAGAGTAAATGACTAGCATCCAGGAAAAGAGGTAGAACAACAACAACAATGAGGGAGAAACCTCATCAGCTATGCTTTGTCTGATCTTCCGTTGCACTGATGCCTTCACTTGGTTTTGTGCGGACACATCATCTGAGGAAAATCTGGAATTCCACAATCACCATACAATGAGAAATCATTAAGAGAATTTCCAGATAAAGAATATCAAAAATAATAAATATCATGTATAAAAATTGTTCATGACTTCGATGCCCATCCTTCGCTACAGGGTTCTGTCAATTCCACTGTAGGAATAGTGTATATATCTAGAGTAAATCTATTTTACCTCTAACTGAAACAGTGGGTCCTATCGTAAAAAATAAATTTTGCATCTCCCAAGAGAGTGCACACAGAGCATGTCAGTCCAACCGTTTTCCAGACGATATAAATTTGGTAGACTCTTCTTATGTATGAATACCCAAAAAGACGTGTCTATTACCATCGTAAAAATATTGCGCCGAAATTGATTCGGACGGGCATATTTGGCAACGACGACGCCGAGGACTGAAGCCTCCTAATCATCTCTTCTTATTTAAAACAAATGGCAAATAATGGACGTTTCAGTGAGCCACTTAAGGGCCCAAACATCGTAACGGCCACATTAGACAGCGGCGACTACGAATCGTAGAACGCCCAAAATCCACGCCACTCAGGGGGATCAAACATCGGAACGACATAGTGCGAAATAACCACGTCAAACGCAAACCGTTAGTTGATTTTGGAGATCAATACAGCAAGGAGTTCAGAATGCCGATGGACCGTATATGTTGTGTCCGAACTTAGCAGCCACAACTGAAGTAGGCGATCACGCGAAGGAAAAGAAAAGCAAATCACAGTTTAAACCCTAGACAATAAAAGAGAGAGTGCACGGACGAGATACAACCGAGAAGGAGCACTCACTTTTTGAACATCTTCCAAAGTCCGGACGGAGTGGGGAGAGACCTAGTCGGAAGAACAAACGAGGAAGGAAGCAATGCTGGTGACTGGCGTTTGATCAATTTTTCCTCTGTCGAGTCCGTCCTCTGGTCGGGCGCGTGTGGTCTGCAAAGTCTGCAAAGCAGAGTTGGTTTCCGAAGGCGCCCTCTTCCTTCTTGTCGACGATTATGATTTTTACGTTTATAATGATTTAAATATTTCAAATTATAAAATTATTGTTTTTTATGATCAATTATTTCAGTTCATTGAAAATACCCTAACCTTTTTTTGCAGAGGTGTGATCGTATCTTTTGATGGATATACATAGAGAGCGAGAGAAGGTAAATTAAGTTATTAAATTATTATAAAGGGATTTTTGCTTCAATTAGATAAATATGCATGACCTGAGAGTTTAAATGTATTTAAATCAAGCAAATCTATTTATATGGATGTCCATTTAAATTCCAGATAATTCCAATCCATGCTTAATACGCCTCAAAAATTTGGATAACTCAATTATATCCAACCAATTTATTTGTATTTGGAAAAACAAAATCTGGACATTTGAATCCAAAAATCCAAATTTGAATGAGTATTTAACATTGGCGCACAATATTTTATTAAAGATGACTAATGAGTATCTTGATTACCGTTTGTAGAATACGACAAGAAGGTACCAAAAGCATAATCAATACTAAAAGTTGTAGTGATTAATTTTTTGTATCATGGTTTTGCAGAGAATATTGAAAGATCTACAAATACATTTCAAGTCTATCTTTGTCGCACCCATTTAGTGCGAAAATTTAACAAAGCATATTTTTGTGAAGCAGATGAAAAGCATGCAAACAAATTTACCAAATGATACACTTATAGCTCCTAAACAAAGTCTTACCATAAATCGCAGAAAAAAATTCCAGAAGCCAAGGGGGACGCAGCATCACACATGTTCTGAACAGGAACTTAAACGAAACTTTATCAGAACAACCCATGCTTCGTCGGTTCGTTTGACCGGCCTCCTGCGGGCAACAGATGTTAATGGCCAAATGCTGTAGTCTTCAACCATCTTCATCTGAATCATGCGAGCTGCAGATGTTGATGGCCAGATGCTGTAGTCTTCAACCATCTTCAACTGAATCTTCTATGATATTATTCCTGGTCCTTTTTGATAAGATATATGTGGCTCGATATTCCCCGTCAGATTCAGAGTCCTCAACGGCAGGGTCGCCACCATTGCTACACTCCACTTCCCTCTGGGAGCTATTGTATTCTTCTCGACCAACAGATTCCTCATCAAGTACATTTTGAGAAATTGCCTGAGAAGGCTCTTTCTGTATCAGTGCTCCTGACATGTCTTCTTCTGTGGTGACCTTTTCACCCCAATTAGGTTCTTCCTCCTGCTCTTCCTGAGCTGCAACCTTCTTAAGTATCTTAATTCTAAAATCTCTAGCAGTACTTCTTTTGGCGTGCCTCAACAGATTGACCTTGGTGAGTTTACAGAGCTTTATAAGATATTTCTCGTAATCCTCTATTTGAAAAATCAGGTTTGGAATGCATCTATTCTCTCTTCTGATTTTGCCGATGGTCCCCTTACTCCACGCAGCCTCTTGCTGGTTCTGCAAGGGAAATAATGTCCAAGTATGATTTCATAGGCTATAATCTCTACTCTTATTACGACAATCCTGACTTTCACAACTACTTTGTGTTAGCAACATCAGCCAGCTTACAAAACAAACGGGCATTGCTGCCTTTACCTGTTGCATTAGGTCAACAAATTTATAAATTGGAGCGGTAAGCTTTTTGCAGGTTCCTTCAACAAGCTTCTGAAACTCTTGTCCAGGAGGGAGTTGCTTGCATCCTCTTGGAGCAATAAGCTGCTTTGTCATTTGAGCTATAGTCTTGTAAAACTTTACAGTCAGTTTCAAAAACTGCTCTGCTTGAGAATCTAGCAATCAACACACCTGCATTAACTTTCTCACCAAGAAAAATCACCTTCAAATGAAAAGGTGGATGTTCAACTTACCTATGAGCTTCATTTCTGCAAAGCAGGATAACAGATTCACCAATGCTTCGGATCTGGAATACAATGAATTGTTCGATAGAAACGCAGACGAGGTTTTCCAAAATTTAGGGCCCTTTCTCCATCCACTGTTTTCATGATTAACAACAGAAAGCATCTTCATTTTTGATAAAACCCAATCTAAATCATCAATAACATATTCAACTAATTGTAGTAATTCTGAACCAATTCCGCAAGCTGTTGAAGAATTTATGATAGGATATGTTTTAGAGTCTTCCACTGAGTCATCCTCCAAATGTGCAATATGCACCAGCTCTGTAGCCATGGTATGTGCAACAATCAAATCATGAGGGGGCAATCTCAAAGAGATAGCTAGTCCCACTAATCCCCTTGCAACCTTGGAATTTTTCAACCCAATGCTTTTGCAGATACTGTTGGCCCAAATTCCATGTAGATCTTTACAATCACCCTCCAATTTATTTGAAATAGCTACCATTATGTCACGAAGAATCTGAGACAATAAAGAAAATATCATAGTTCTTCATCCTTTGACTTTACAGCTAAGATAACTCGTAACCAAAAAAGATCCACAAAGATAATAAACAGTAATAAGGTTAGGGACTTGATAAGTAAACTGAATTGATCAATCAAACATCCATATTAGTGACATTATTTTACTATGGTGGGGTTGTGCACCTGGAAACATAAAAAAATTAACAATAATCAAACTTTAGTTAAATTACATATCTCGACTTTACTTATTCTATTGTTTTCTCATATAATATCAAAACTTAAGTTTTGAAAGTCCATTAAAGATGAAAAGATTTAGGAACATCAGAAGGTCTATCTCCACCATCTGGGACATTTTTTCTCAACTGCTTTCCATCTTCTGTCCCTAAGAGTTTTCCGATTTTGTCTTTTCGAGACAAATGAGTTGTAAGCAAAGGGCAAGAAGGAGAAGAAAGGAAAGAAAAGTAAAGAAAAAAGGGAAAGAAGAAAAGAAAAAGGAGAAGGAAAGAGAAAAAATGAAAATAAAAAAAGGGTAGAAAGACAGAAAAAAAGGGAGAAAGAGAAAAGAAAAATACGTTAAAAAAATTTAAAATATATGTGGTGGATTATACTGATGATAGATCATATCTACCTAATTTCTGAGGATAGGTCACATCTATCTACCAAATTTCTGAGAATAGATCACATCTGCTTTATCTGTTTTATTACCACTACATAATTAAAGGTTCACTACCATTGTTGCCTCCACATGATTGAAAGTTTCCTGCTGCCATTGCTATTGCCTTTACACAGAAGTTTTCCACTATTACTGTCTTCTTATAGTTGAAGGTTCACTACTAATACAACAATTGGTTTTTATATCTTTCTATGTATCTGCCATATTTAAATCGTTGAGTTATTATTGAATCTATCATGTTATTAAGTCTATTAAAAATTAGATGTTCTAGCTTAAAAATAAATGATATATTAGGATTATATGGGCCCTGTAAGTTTAGTCTCACATTAGTTAAATTATTTTGCATCTTCTATGTAGTCTCTACATATAAAAAGCTTTATATTTGTTTATGAAATCAATTCTCTTCTACCTATCTCTTGTATACCAGCAATTGCAATATCAAGATGGTAACTTTTCTTTAGTAAAAGATAAAGTCATGTACCTGGCATTCATTCAAAAGTGAAGAAGAAAGAAAATCTAGGTACAAAGGCATCATACTTTTCTCCAAGAAACCGTGTGCTCCTGTTTCTTCTTGCAGACTGTTTTCTAAGTCTCTTTCATACTGAATATCTTTGTGGTTAATCCCTGCATTTTCAATGTCTATTATTCCAGACAATTTGAAAGAAGCTAAATTTTTGATCAGTTCAACAAAATTTGCTCTGTCTGTACAAACATTAAATAATTCTTTCAAGCATGTCAATGACAAGAGCAGCTGTTCGTTTTTATTTCCAGAATTTTTCTTTCCTTTAGACTCTTTGACATTTCGATCTCTCTCTAATTTCAACTTGGATTTCAGCAGGCATGCCAACTGCAGTAATGGCTGTCCCACTGATGTAATGTCCCCAACAATAGGGTACTCCAAAGAATCAACATTTTGAACCAAGAAATATTTTATTTGATGATGACAAGCCTTCAGAGCAAAAGAAATTAATTTAAAAGAATCATCTGACAACTTGCACGACAATAACTCAGTGGTCTCAAGAGCCTTCCCATCTGGACCATCAGCATACATTTCAATTGCAGCCACAAGTAAGTGTTTGATGCTAGAGGTGGCCAAGAAAGGCATTTTTTCTTGAAAGAGCCTTGTAGATGAATGATGACAATTGTTACTTTTAACTGGAATATCCTGATTTTTCGAAAGAATTTTCATGCCAGGATTTTGCCATTTGTCCAGGTATTTTTCCTTTTCAATGGACTTGTAAAAATACACAAGTTCCAAAATTTCAGCGTGAAGCTCTTCTTTTTCTGCGCCCACAGCCTTTTCCAACTCAATAGCAACCATGTTTATAAATACCTCGAGAATTTTAGATAAGATCCACATACAGTAGCTAGTCTTTGTAGATGAGTGTCTACCAACATCTGAACGTTGCCCACCATGATTTGTTTGACAAGAAAGGAATAAAAACAACAATATGAGTTGAACAAATTATAAACAACGCATGATTAAGGTCACTAGTCTAAGGTTAACACAAACCTTCCATGGCGCCACCTCTAAGTTTCTTCCTAATCCTTGATAGAGCATTTGAAAAAGCTTCTGCACGTGAAATTTTTGATGCCTAAATATACATAATTCAACATTCAGCACGTCAACAAACAATAACTAGCTTGCTTAAATAAATAGAAAGTAGAATGCAGCTCACTTACCTCCGTATCTTGTGAAAGGGAAAATCCAAGGCATGCCCGTGAAAAATCTGATGAACCGTCAGATTTTTTGTGGAACTGAAGGAGAAGAATCCATGAGACACACGATAAAAGGCAATCCAAAGGTTCTTCAAGACAAACTTTGTCATTGACCAATCTAACACATGCATCAAGTTCGAGGGGGAATTCAGCATCCTGCAGATACAAATAATTTTTTTTCAAGTAGTCTATGGAATAATTATCATTAAAATAAATGGGTTTAAGGGTGATAAGATGGAAGCAGTCAAGTACCTCTCTATAATATGGGAGGAAATGAGGCCAGAGAAAATCAAATACAGCTCCAGACATTACCGGATCCAAGATTACAAGTCTAACAAGTCCATGATACATGGCCTCCCTGACTCTAGCCTGACTAAACAGATTGATCCAGGAAAGAGAATGTTAGCAACAAAAATGAAACAAATGTACCCTACTAGAATCACATCAAACCTCCTGGGAGAGACATCTTCGAAGCAATCCATTCAGTTCCTGAAAGAGTCCAAAACCCAGTCTGCAGAATAAACTACCTTGTTGACTGCAACTAGCTTGGCTGGATGATTCCTTTGATGCATTTATCTCAATTTTCTTAGACTTACTTTCCTCCAGAATGAGGTAAATAATAGCATTAACGGCAGTGATACGAATAGTATCTTCTCTTCTAAATAGAGCCTTTCGCAAAACCAAAATGATATAATCCTAGAAAATTAACAATAAAGACAACATCCAAAAAATCCTTAATTTACGGGCAACATAGGGGGAGAATGATAAAATACTTCTCTATACCATACCAAGTACCAAGAGAAAATTTAACAAAACAAAAAAAGTTGTTAGTATTAGATGTAGACATATAACTGGCAAGGTATGCAGCATCATTGTCATGTCGAACTTCAGTCTTTAAAAAATACAACTCATCAAACTTAGTAAAAGTTTGTGAAAAGCAAACAATTCGCAAAAAAACTATGGATTTTGGTACAAAATTCTAAGACAAGTTATAGCAATCAATAATACAAATCTAGAAGCAATTAAATTTAGTATTTGGGCATTTCCGTCTTTAAAAGCACAAAATCTGCCAGAAAATACTTAACTAATTTGATATTCAAGACTACCAAAAAATAAGGTGGTGTTATATAAATAATATAATATTTTGTATGATTGAAAGTAAAGGTGTAAATGGATCAAAAAAATCAGATCCAAATGCATAAAAAAATCAAAAAATCGAATCCTGGATGTTGATACATCCAATATGAAAAAATAGTTTTAAATGTTATTTAGATTTTAATCAAGCTAATAAAAATCTAATCATTAAAATAGAACCCAAACCAAATCTAAAATTCTAAAATATTTAGAAATGGATTTTTTCTAAAATACTTAATTGAAGCTTCCATTTGCAATGTTATTGCAAAACATGGATTTTTCGAAAAATTGACATATTCAGTGAATTGCTAATGGATTCAATACCTGCAGATCATGACTGAATTTGGTAAGCGTCAAGATGCTAATTACAAAAGGAAGTGCAACTTTGCCATGCAAGAAGGTGAAATAATCCAATAACTCCTTCAAATGTCCAATATATTCTAACATGGGGTAAGGAAAGTGTTTAACCAGAAAACCAAGTAACCTAGAAAGAACACCAAACAATATAACTTGTAGAATATAACCATCCCTGTTAACAAAAACTGAAAAACAAAAGTGATGAATCTGCAAAGTGATTATACTTGATGACAGCCAGACATTGTTGTGACTTGAGTGTTAGGATCCGGAACTTGCAATTCTCAATTATCTGCAACCAACAAAATACAAATCATCTACCACAGATTTTTGCAACAAACAATACGCAAGATCCTATTATTGTATATTATGATCATTTCTTCATTAATAAAATAAATATAAAAGTCTTGAAAAAGGGATTTGAGTTTTAATGAATGAGATGATGCATATAACACACCCATAATAGTACATAAACAATGAAAAACTTCTGTAGTAGTAATTGGACTATGTTTTTGAAAGTCCCTGTAAAAGATGATTTGATGGTACTAGAATCCTAGAATAGAGGTTCAGATTGAAAGCAAAAATAACCAATGAAAAAATGCTAGATCGCACATTACAATGTCTGGGTTTTTATATAAATACAAACCAATAAACTTATCTGGGTATTGCATGTCATCTACAAACAAAAAAGGAATAAATAATGTAAAACACGTTCCAAATACATGATTGGAAGTACATCTTTTAGCCGTCATTTCCTTTCTAATGGCATCATGTAGGGACAAATGAAAATAGTAAAAATTGTAAAAATAACAAAAATGCAACGGTATGTGCATATTCACAGCTCTTTTCTTCAAAAAGCATGCCAATGATAACTATGATAGGCAATAGGTGATTCATTTTGATCATTAATCAAATTTTATATGAGATGAAATGGCATGGATAAAAAATGTTGGAGCCTATCATGATCTATTTGTTCACAAAACTTTATTTGCAAAAGGTAATCAAACTGTAAAACTAAAATCCAGAGCCTTGCAAAACAAGTCAACATTCCAGGAAATCTAAGAGACAAACCACATAACATGCAACAACATGAAATTTGAATGTTGTCTGATTGTGGATGACAAATTTATGTTTATAGAACATGAAACTATTGGTTAGACAAAAATTAGCATTATATGTTAAAGAATCAAGATGAATACCGGTCAATTATGACATCTAATTTCATTAACACAATCAAACTAAATGAACATCTGAATGCTCAAAAGTACAACTATATATTTTAATAATTCATAGCAAACTAACCACATTTCTCGCCATGTCATGAACTTCAAACAATGTTTTTAATATCTGGATGCTGAGCTCTTCAACACCAATACATCCTTGAGAAACATGAAACATGTCATGATTTTCACTATTTACACATTCAAGCAACACATATGCCAGTTGAACAATAGCTGACACTATGTGCTCCATGCCATGATTGATCTCGTTCACCTACATCACATTTTGAGTGTAATTGAAAAAGAAAAAAGAAAAACATTTTGAGTGTAGGAGTCCATTCATATTAACGCATGCATCTATTAGTAAGTACACGGAAAGCATGAACTAGCTTTTTTGAACTACTACGCTTATTCTTCTCAAGTAATCATATGTACACAATAATAAGGGGAGTAAACATATAACCCAACTAACAAACTCCCAACTGTTCAACCAATCACTCTCCATTCATATTTAAAAACATATAAATATTTAAATATTTGTAAAATTCTATCTATCGATTTTTTTTTCATTAGATTTATTCATATTATTAGTAAAAGAGTGTTCCAACCCATTGTCCATCCAAGAACCAGAGATCAGGAAATAGTGAATACTCTTATTGTAAAAAATGGGAAAAAGTGACTGTTTAAACACCAACTAGGGGACTTAAAGCCAACTTGCCAGTGATCCTCTCCTCCACTGAGAAAGATCAACCACGATTGTCATAGCATTACATTTTCAAGTCTTTCTCTTGTCAAAGATGAAGCCAACCAGACAACCATGCAAGTGAAAAGTTTAATTTTAACAAACATGGAGATAAATATCCAAAAAAATGACCATTTTTGTTTAAATGGCTTTTCCCTATTTAAGCTCAAAATGGTTGGTTTGCCATTTTGGGCTGTTTCTTTTTACTTTTCAGATTTTACATGATTTCACTATTAAGATACTTTTTTGAGCAAAACAGTATTTTGATACTTTGCTGTTTACAACTTTAATTTTGTTTCTTGTATACTTAAGTTTTTTTATTTTCTCAACAAACTCGCAATTTTAGAAAAGGTTTGATTAATGTTTGTTTAAATTCTAGGGTTTTTGGATGAATGATTAGAAGAAACAGCAATATCCATGATGTTTAATTCGATAAGTGATAGCTCTCCTCTTGACCACCCTCCACACTTCCCCTAACCAATCATTTGCATGCAATATTTTGATTTCTGGTAATTCCCATTTTTGTGTTTCTTCACTTGCCAAGCCCCATCTTCCGTCAATGGCAATAAAGAGATAAGAGAGAGACAAAAAAAACAGAGAGATACTAGAGGATATGTGTAGAGTCAACAAAAACATCAAGTAGGTAAGGACATTGAAAGGATTGGTGTTGACAATGGTGTACTATTAGGTATAAAAGGGGCAGAAGGATAGGTAGTTTATTGCAAGAGAAGAAAGTCTAGAAAGGTCTACTCACTTTGTTGAGCAAAAGTAATGATGAAAGAGGCAACAAAGTGAAAGCATCATTCAATCTGTTAAATAGTCTCACATTGCATAGAATGTACAGGTCCTAAAGCTTTATATTGTGGTATCCTATTCTTTCATAATCAATTGATTTTGAGTTAAATGTTAACATAGTATCAAAGTATCAAAATCTCACATGCACTTGTAACTTGCTTATTGATGTAAAACCCCAACTTAATAGTGAAGGACACTGATCGACTTCAAGTTTGCTCTAAGTACGAGAGAGTGTTGGATAGTCTCACATTACTTAGAATGTGATGATTCTAAACTCTTATATTGTAGTGTCTCATTCTCTTACAAACAATTGATTTTGAGTTGAACTTTAACACAACCAAACATGCAATAAAGGTCCAAAAAAGTTTGATACAAATGGTCAATCAAAAACAGGGGCCCTTAATCTTACATTGAAAGGATGGGTGTGAACAATAGTGTATTGTTAAGTACGAGATGGGTAAAGGATGGATAGTTTTTCACAGAAGAAGAAAGTCTAGAAAGGTTTAGTAACTTTGTTGAGTAAAACCAATAATGAAAGAAATAACAAAGTACCATTCAATCAAACAACATGCAACAAAGGTCTAGAAATGCTTATAGAGGCCTCTTCATCTTACGGTTGTATACTAATAATAAGAAATGTTCAAGGTATTAAACATGGTCATAAAGTTCTTACCAGAACATTAGTCCAGGATACACTCAAAAGGGATTGATAGTCGAATTATTAATCAAGCAGTCCTCTGTATCCATTGACTGGCATGCCATGTGATTCTCCAAGCCAATGGCTGCACTTTAGGAGGGGATGGAATGAAATCCAAGCCAAAGCCTTGTGCAAAATTTCCATTGATTGGAGAATCACTTCTCAATTCAACAGCTAGCTAAAATGGCCACAAATCAAATTGAGTAAAGAGCCATGAGGAAGTGGATCACATCAGTACAACATCATGAAAACTTGCGAGAGCTGTTAATGGTTGGATAAAAAGGAGGTTTCAAAGGAGATGGATAAATCCAATCAAACACTTCAACATTGCCTCAAATATCTAACCAATTAGGTATAAAAAAATAGGTTTCTTTGAGATAAAGATTCTGAACTTTGAGCCTTAAAGTAAGAGATTGCAATACTCAATTTAGGTGGTCTTGAATAGAAAGAATGTCAACATGTTTTAGCCTATCCGTTTACCCTTTTATGTGTTGTATATATATCTTGTATATTTTGTCATTAGTAATTAATCAAATCAATCATTTCCACTAAACACTTAGAATAAATTACAAAAGCTGATATTAGGAACGGCGTAACAAACTACGAAACCCACTTCCAAGAAAAAAGGTGTCCATATATCAGTCTTAAAGGCCTAAAAGTTGAAAAGCTTAACACGATGGAAGATAATGCCCTTGAAATAGCTTTTTTGGAGGATGAAATCAAATAGGTGGTTTTTTTCACCAAAAAACCCCTAAATTTTATTCATTGGGCAAGGGTGGCCCGCAAAAATCATGACTATAACAAATGACAAAAACAATACTATACCTAAACCAATAGGTCGTTCTCTCCATGAGGAGAAGCAAAGCCATTTAGCTTGCATAGCATCCTTATGTTGCCCTTCCAAAAAATTTGAAAATTGTTCAATGATGACACTACAACAATCATGATGGTCTTTCACAATGCAAAGACATGAAGTATGCAAATGAAAATTTAATCAAACTAGTTGTGAAAATAACAATATCATTAAATAAGGGACCTTTCATACAATCAATCTACTTAATGGCGTTACAAATTTGTTTCCAAAAGTTTGGTAATAAGTCTTGAATCTATGCTCCCAAAGCTTGTAATGGACAACCAATCAACATTTGTGGACGGATGATGAATCCTTGTTAGCTTTCTTATGGCACAAGAGTGAAATGGCACCATGTATCGTGGGATTGCAATGGAAAATTGACATGGAAATGGTCTATGCCAATGTTAATAGAAGCTAAAAGATTTAATGTATTATATGAGATTTGCTAAAAAAATGGTGTGATTGGACTGGTCATTGTTTTAAGCTCTACAAGATTCCTTATTTTAGTCAAGGGTTGTCCAAAAAAGGACACCTTACTAAAGGTTTGGCTTAAGGTGGGGAGACCACATTTCCTTTTCTATTCAATTTAGTACATGTTTTCACATAATGTGTACCCTGGTAGGATCAAATGGGTTGATTCATGTCACTTAATTGCATCAATGCTTTTGAGTGCTCTCATATCTAAAATATGTTGATGATATATTAGTCTTCACAAGCATAGATCTACCTTAAGTTGAGCATTTATTTTATCTACTCAATTTAATGGGTATGATCACTGGCTTAAACATAAATCTTCACAAATCATTAATTGTAGGCATCAACACCTTAAACTCAGAAGTCAAAAGGGCATCAGATTACATGAATTGTAAAATCAAATCTTTAGACATAAAATATCGAGCTCTCCCATTAGCATGGCATCCATTTTTGACTATGGATTAGCTACTCACTATTGAAAGATTGCAGAAGCACCTCTCTTAATGTAATGGTAGATTCCTTTATTTCAATGTAAGCACGTGCAGTTCAACCAACCAATCCTAGCTCAACAAATTGTGTTTTATTTAAAACCCTATGCCCTTGGAATCTCTACCACACACCCAAAAGACTAGAAAGTCACACATCATTTATGTTGAATGTTAATGTTAGAACTTAGAACTGTTAGGAAAATTTTTCTCATGAGTTTTGATGAAACAAAACATAATGATATATCTAGATGAAAGATATGTGTTAGTTACAAAAAAATGAAGAAAGTACAAAGTCAACCAAAGAGATCAAGATGAAGATGCAAGATACTTTAGATTTAAAGGCTTGAAGAAAGTACATTCATAAAGTTTAAAGACTATTCTTGAAGATAACCTTGAAGGCTAATTACAGAAGTACTTATAAGAATGTTGAGCGTTATATGTGTGGTATGGTTATTTGTTTGTAAAGTTCTTTCCCTTTAGGAGAAAATCTTCACTTAAGGAAAGAAGCCTTCCCTAAGAAAATCCTTAGAAATTATCCTTAAAATACGCTTAGAATACATTGCAAACACTTAGAGAAGCCTATCCCAGCATGCACTAGAATGGACCAACGAATTAAAACTTCGGATGCCCATTTTTATTTACAATATGATGGCAAAAAACTTACAGCAAAATATATTAACAACTTCTAAAACATTAATCGTTCTAAGAAAAAATCAAAACAAGAAATTTCAAGCTCTTGAATGGATTAACAATTGAGAACAAAAACTAGTCATCATACAAATGGATTAACTGTCCTAAAAACGTTAATCCATTTTGACTGAAAACTAACCATTGTAGAACAACTTTTAAGCCCTCATTCCTATAAATTTAGGTGAGTATTCTACTTGAAAAATACTCGCACACTTACACAAGCCTTGAATGACATTCAGAATCTTATTACACACCATCTGATGCTCTACAGCCTCAAGTTACATCATTTGGCAAAGCTTATCACTTCCAAATTCTTTCAAAGAGCATGAACGCACATTTGGGTTGTAAGTTCCTTATCATTTTGCAAGAATTTATATTATAGTAGCCTATCTCACTGAATTGTAGTAACATCTTTTGTGACAAAGGTGTTGAACGGGTTTGGTGTATTTACCCGGAAAAATATCCAGAACACGTCTGTCACTAAGGTATTGGTTGGTTTTTTGTGTTTCAAGTTGAAAACACAAGGCACTCCTTTGTGAATAAGGAGTAGGTGTGATTACTTTGTTATGTTTTTACTTTAAAACACGCGTATGACTGCCTTAAGACTAAGAAGTTCTGGTTTGAAGTATTTTTACCATAGAACATGTGATTTCCCATGTGATTGGGGAATGTGTAAAGGTTGATACTCATCCCATAAAAGCGCCGATTGTAAATGGTTGGGTGTTAACCTAAAATAATGCCAAGGTTAGTGAAAAAAGCTCAAGAAAAATCTTAAAGAGTGGAGTAACCCTCAATGGTGAATAACTATAAAAACCTTTTGTACTTGATAAGATTGTTATTATTCTTGTTATTTGTACTTAATTAATAAACAAACACCAAATCACTTCATATACTCATCAACAATCATTCACTTGTGAACATTATTATGAAGTAACTTAAAAACAATACCGTTGTACATTGCATTGTGCTTAAGTTACATTATTGATATCTTGTAAATTGTAATTAATTGTAAAATTTAATAAAGCATGGAGTTTAAGGATGATGTACTTGAAATAAGCCAAATTTCGCAATATATTGTGTAAAGTGTTATACTTGACTAGATTTAAATTAAATAAAAGCAAAAGTTTAGTGCTAAATCCTATTCACCCTCTCCTCATGAAGTGTTTCGATCTTAATAGGAACATGGAGTTTAATGCTATTTTCTTGAGTTTAAACTTAGAAGTTGAAGTTGAATGTTAATGTAGACATTATCAACTTGATATGATGATATTATGATAACTTATGAACAATGATTTATGATCATTATTACCATAGTGATTTATTATCTTGGTGACACTATTTAAGATGGGAATGTGCTTTTTTTTTCTGATTTTTCCCTATTTATATGTAATAATTAATTAATGTAGGTAAAGGTAAAGTATATAGTTGTATTTGAAACTAAGATCGGGATCACAAGTATTTCATAAAAAACACTTTTCTAGAAAAATTATGATAAAATACAGTTCTAACCAAAACCTAAGAAAGTAGTGAAATGCAAGTTAAAGTTTAGGGTGGACAATGAGTCGATGACTGTAGTCAAACTAATTCCTGGTTTGGAGAGGATCATGTATGCAACTTCTTCCCGTCAAGTGTATAAAAAGGTAAAGTTTAAGGCTGTGTTTGAAGCTATGATTGGGATCACAACTTTTTCATAAAAAATAGATTATTAGAAAGTAATACTATCTTTTCTTTTATGCGATTTCAGAGTTAGAAAGAATCACTTTTATTCAATTTCAGTCAGCAACCATAAGATGCTGTAAAACGTGCAGTTTGCACATGATTTTAACTTTTTTGCTAATGTACGTTGACGGATTGTCCAAAGACGCGAATGGTAGCATAAGAGGATAAAGAAATAGAGAAAAAAAGAGAGAGAGAATACTTACTGCTCTCAGCAAAGCTTTCTCGACGCATATCACAACTTGCCGGCATTCCTCTTTCAAGCTATCTGACAGCCATTTACAGCCTCTGATATTCACGGGAGGACAATTATCTATAATCGGAATGGCTTATCGTAAAGAATCAACAAACAAAAGCAGCCACTACCCTTAACAGCTTTAGCTTTAATGCGCGAACAGTGCTTACCTAGCATGCATGTAGTTCCTGTATGAAGCAACAACAATTGATCTCAGGAGACTGATTGCATTTTCATTAAACCGCCTAATCTTAGCAATAGACAACACGACCAGAACGGAGAATTGATTGAAAGCCCCCCAATCCGACCTAAGACATGCCATCACCACCTGTGCCAACGAAGGATCCTGCTTCACGGCAAAATTCATATGCATCAGCACGGTACTTTCGACCTGCCGGACGATCGCCGGTGCCCCTTTCACCAACCCCTCCCCAAAGAACCCCAAAATTCCCTCGATCACCATCCTCCGACAGAAACCTTTGGAAGCCAAAAGCAGGAACTGGTAAACCAGAGACGGCAAATCTTGGATGTCCACCTCCCTCATACCATCAAAAGCCTTCTCCAAGAACTCCGGAACCCTATCCCTAACACCCGGCGGAAACTCCTTCAAGATAGACACCATCTTGACCACCACCGCTTTCGACCAGCTGGCGGCAAGAATGTCGTCCAGAACCGGTCTAGCCGACTCCTCTGCGAGATCGATGCATCGGGGGAGCAGGTCGAGGTGGAGAGCATCATTGGGATAGGCGATCTCGGAGAGACCGGAGACTAGGGATTCGAGGATGGAAAGGAGCTGGGATTTGTCAAATGAGTGGAGGCGGAGAGAGAAGAGGTGGAACACGTGAGGAACCTCAGTGCCGTCACCGGGGACGTTGCGGGAGCGTAAAAGACGGAGGAAGGAGAGGAGAAGCGATGAAATGAGGGAGAAGAGAGGGGGGGACGGAGGAGTCTGGGAAATGAGGGTGAGGAGGGACGACAGGTACGTGGTCGTCGGGGTGGTGGAGGAGTGGAGGTGGGAGAGAAGACTGGAGTGGGAGATGGAGGATGGAAGCTTGGCGGAGGACGATTTGGCAAGGTGGATGATGTCGGCGGCGGCGAGAGGAATCTGAAGCGGTGGCGGGTGCTGGGCTCCGGTGGTAGACATGGCGGCAACGTCGTCGGAAGCGTGTCGGGGAGGTTTAAAAGGGTGGACCCGTGGAGGGAAAGGGAGAAAATGGCGGGAAAATGTGGGTATGGCCATTGTCGTCCGAACGGCTGACAAGGCAGTCCGTGTTTTTCTTTTCCTTTCGAAATCAAATGAAAATCTTCCGATTAAATTGATTTAGAAACAGTTTTTTTTTTTTTTTTTTACCAGTTAAAGGTTTATTGAGTAATTAAACAACGTTGATTTGTATCCATAAATGTTTAAAATATACAAAATTAAAGGATCGACGATAGTAACAAAAGCAAAATATAGAAAATTAAAAGGTTCACAATGTTCTTCTTTTCTGGCCACTCCGTGGGCTGCTCAATGGTGCAACTAAGCGACTGATTCTGCAATGCAGATTGCCTTCAATCTTGGTGACAGAGTTTGTAAGTCTCTGGTGCGATGTCCTGTCTGCATTAAGGGCATCCTTGTAGGGTTTGCTGGCATCTTGATTTTTTTTTATTCTCTTATCTTCTTTGTCTCCTTGTGAGATTTTGACACTTTAGTTATTTCCCTTTTGTTACTTTTCTATGGGGTTTTGGTCTAACCTTCCTCCATCTGCTCTGTAATCTGATTTTGGTTTGTAAGTACTTATTTACCTGGTAAATAAAATTAAGATAGGGTTTACTTTTTAAAAAAAAAATCCACTAAAGCCATAGCAACCAAAAAAAAGTCTTTAAGTTAAACTTCTAATAGAAGAAAAGTAGAAATAAAAATAAAACGTTGTTAATATTGACATTTATCAAGTCAACTTTCAATTGGAATTAGCAAGAGCAGCGGAAGTTTCTATGGTCGAGTAGACAAATCAATAACCGAAGGATCGAAAAATTAATAAGACCTGAAATTTCAACAATAGATCGTCATTAGGCAAGTGATTCTGATTAAAAAGTAGCCAGAGACAAAATGTGAATAAACATTGAGTCAATATCCTAAAAAATATTATAGACGATTAGATGGTTACGAGAAATCCACACAGTACAAATAAAGGTAAAAATAATACAACAGGAAAAGGAAGATTAAATTTGAAAAATTCAGAGATTTTAGAGAGAAGGTAATAAAGATTACAAAATAAAAGACCTCTCAAATTGGAAGCCAAAGAGATCCCAAAAATGATCGACGGTTAAATAGTTAAAGTACAAATGGTTGGTAGTTTCTTCGCAAAGACTTTGTTTGTCAACAATATACGTTACGACGTGGTTAGTTGCGTGAAATTTTTAGTTTTTGTATAATTTTCAATGATAAATAATAAATAAAATAAATTTGTCAGTTATTATTCAATTATTTCTAAATTTACCCTTACTGTATCAACTAATTACTTCTATTGTTTGCTAAGTAAAATATTAATTTCAAAATTATTTTTAATAACATTTTTAAAAATATATTAGAAAATTATCGCCCAAATGAGAGTCGAGAAATCGATAGCCAGGAACATGTATTGGCCAGTAGGTCGGCATCCATGTACTTACCAGGAATCAGGTCAGATGTGAATATGGGATCGTAGCATTACAATAATTACTTTTCAACGAGTCGTAAAATTAAGCCATATAGCTATTCATCATAAAAGTTAATATATTATAAAAAATATTGAAAAGATAATTATTAACATGAGCACGTGATTTTTATTGTGCACGTACTACGAACAGTATTTGGCATTTTAGCATTAAAAGTTTGAATATATTAGAAAATTAGTCATTAGTCTACGATCAACTGTAACACTATGATCGTTAGTCTTTAATCTACGACTAATCCACCAACAATTGCCCCTTTGAACCTGCAACTCGATCATCCAGCTACACCACAAGCTCTACCTCTTCACAACATCCTACTCGACCACATGTGTCAGCTACCACCTCCCATCAGTCGATTACCTCTTGCATCCACTGGTTCTCCAACTGACGCTCCATCCGGTAAGGCTCCACAAAAACTCCAACAATCTCTACATCTTTTTTAATCAATATTAATTAATTAAAAATCAAAAACCAGAATATATTTATTAAAATTATTAAAATTAATCTCTACATCCGATAAGGCTCCTCTCAACATTTTAACATTAAAAGTTTGAATATATTGGGAAGTTAGTGTTAAAAGCCTAAAAATTCTACGACAATTAGTCTATAGTTAGCCATAACGCTACGGCCTTTAATCTACAATCAACCCTGTGTCGACTGTTCCTTTGATCCTACAACCGATCATCCGATCAACCAACTACGCACAGTAAATACCGCACATCACCTCGTTAACAAATACAACTAAAAATTATAAATATCACAAATACCAAAGTCCTGCAAATTTCGTTTTACAATGTTAAGATACGTTTACAAATAACTTTTTTTAACTTCAAAAATTGAAGTTAAATTTGTTTTATGAATAAAGTTAAAATTGCATAATAATTTAGATAATAAAAATTTATACATTAAAATTTATACAATAATAATAACGTTGTAAATGATTTTAATAATTTTTAAAAAAATTTCCCTTTGTTTGGGTTAAAATTTTATCATTTTGTGCTAATCAGATTAAAAATAATAATCTTTGAAAGTACTTTTCTTTTCCAAATAGATTTTAAAGAGAGCAAAGTGCCATCACCGTCCATGATTAAACTATAAAAAGATTGAAGGGTGTAATGGTCATGGTAGTTATACCATGAGATTTTATAAGTTGAGTTTGTTTTAATATTTTTTAGTTGTGCAATGTATAATAAATTAATCAAATAATAATAAAATATATAATAAATGATAAGATACAAATTTATATATATATTTTTTACAATAACAGTAATACACCCATAATTCCTGGGAGAGAAGACGATGTTATCCATGACAGAAAAAGTTGAGAGCAATGTTTGCCGGAATGAGGCTCAAATGTTTTAAATTTTTTGTCTGCCAAGTGGGAGTCCAGTCCATTTAAGCGTGTTAGAAATTCAAAAAAAGGAAATTCAGAAAAGAAAAAGGTAAAGAAAATATTGGGAAAGGAAAAAAAATTTAAAAATTAGATTTTTAAGTGTTTGTGTATTTTGAAAAAAAAAAAATTTAAATTTTTAAATCACTACGTATAACTTTTTTTATCATTTTCCACTTGGAAATTTTTTTACCATTAGTAAAAATTTTATCACGATGTAATTTTTTTTTTTTTGTACATCTTATCAAACTTCTTGTAACTTATATTTGAAATATCAAAATATAAAATATTTATAATTTTAAAAAAAAATTCACAACATACAAACAATCATAAAAAAATTCCTATTTCCTAATTTTCCTTTTCTTGGATTTCTATTTCTTTTCCTAGAAAGAGTTTTTATGTGCATTACAGAAAACTCTTATAAAACTTATTTGTACACGTATAGAAAAATAATAAAATATTTTCATATAAATTTCAACCACACAGTTAATAACTTAAATAAATAAGTTTAAATATTCAATTATTTAATTAACATGTTATTGATGTAAATTAAACAAAGTTAACACATACATTGATTATATACAAAAATTTATGAAGTTCACTTATCTCACTTTGTTATTGCAGTATCTTCACATATTTTATCAACCATTTATTTCTTCCCGTAGTAACTTATACATCCTATGTATTTGTTGTCTTCCTGTAAACATTATTAGTTGTAAGTGCTTACAACAATATATATCGAACTCAAAAAATATTAGTATGATATATTGACCTAATCTCATGGAATCAAAATTTGATTGCCATGCATTTCATCACCATTTGTATGGTCTTTGATTTTTGTGTTTGGAGCACAGGAGCAGGTAGATGCTTTTGCTTTGCCGAATGAAAAAGGAAGAGAAGGAAACTAAAGTAACGGTTAAAAATAACACTAAAGACTTATTTGTTTATCTACTTTTAATTTTAACTTTGACTTTAATAACAGTAAAAAGTTAAAGTTGAAGATCATTTTGTAAATGATATTAAAGTTATATAGTAAATTATAAAGTAAAAATTTATATATAAAAATTTATACGATAATAATAATACATAAAAATTTACATAAAATTAAAATTTAAAAAAACAAACGATATCTAAAAACAACCTCTTCTTCTCCGGATCAAGCTCCACCACCAGAGTCTTGACCAACGGCATCTCCCCACCTTAGTTTTACGTAAAATTAAAATTAGATTTTCAAACAAATTAGTAGAAAGAAACCGTTTCAAGCAAATTTCATAAACGGACTTCAATTTTTCTAAACAATTAAGAGGAAGAAAATTAACTTAATGACTCTATAATTATTCCAAATATTTGTTGTTTTTTTGTCTGCAAATTATAAACTTTTGACAACTGCTAGAAAACATTTAACCAACGACGTCATATAACATTAGAAAATGCATGAGTGAAGGGGAAAAAAATCCAGAAGACTGTACTCGTAGGAGATTAATTCGACAATAAGCTGGCATCAAAACAAAGGAAAGCCAAGCCCATACATAGTCATACGGAAGAACATAATTCATTTTATGCTTCGGCCGTATCTAGGGCATCGTTCGATTAATTTTACAACACTTTTCAGAGAAACTAGCTAACCCAGTTTTTGTCAAAGTTTTTTCGTAAATAAAAATTTATAACGATAGTTTTGAAAACTTAGAATTTAGTATATTATCTTCATCTTTTCCATAAGTCAATGTCCATTAACTTTTTGAAAAGTATTAGATTTGAACCAATGCAAAGGTTATAGTTTCAATTTCAACTTTAATTTTAACTTATATATTGTAATTAAAGTTAATTAAAGTTATTAGTTAAAATTAAAGTTACGTTTATTTAAAAAATTTATAAATTCAGTATTATAACTCTAATCACCTATATTATATAACTTAGTTATGTTTATTTACATTGTAACAACTTAATTTAATCATAAATATTATATATCGTTGAAATGTGAGTAACCAAACGACTCCGAAAACTATCATACCAAATAAAACCTGCAACCACCGTTCATCAGGGGCATTTGAAAAATGTCTTTTCTTGAAAAGTCCAGAAGACAAATATTTTTAAACTGCAGGTCCAACGTGAAAACTTCACCCTAATTACGCCCTCACCTTCCACTTCTCCTAAAGTTAACCGTCACGACATTATTTAATTATTTTATTTCTGTTTCGTACGTACCGCTAGATCTCTTTTTAAGCATTTTTGTCTTAACTTTTCTCTATCTTTTTGTTTTGTGATTTCAGGGGTGTATTTATTTTTATTTTAACCGTGAAAGTTAAAGTGTAAAAGTAATGAAACAAATAATATTAAAATTACATAATAAATACGTGATAAAAATTTGTATACAAGAATTTATATTATAATAACCTTGAAGATTTTGTACAAAACAAAAATTAAAATTTTACGAAATTTAAACAAATAAGACTCAAATACGGTAGATTTACGCTTTCATCTTTATTTTATTTTAATCTGATCGCCTAACAAAAAAAGTGAAAAATTCACCAGCCCAAAAAATTGCAGTACCATAGTTTTGACAAGCGTCAATTGGGATCAAGGTTTTTTTTTCATTTTTAATTCTGACTAGTCACGACACGAGCCTTGTACCACCATTACTGGTATTACATTTTTTCGTTGGTCGAATCAAACACGGCATTTGGATTTCCTTGTCTCACATCAAGTATACACGATTTTTTTTTTTTGAACTAGTCACGGTGTTTGAATCAGAAAAGTATGAACTTTATTTTACTCCCACCATGTGTAAACGCTACGACTTCACCGTAGCCCTCGCTTCTCCGTTCTCCCACTAAAAACCCTAGCCGCTAACATCTTCGTCAGTGGCGGCTACGAAAGCAAAGGTTTCGTCGGTGGCTTTGTCAGCACTACGAAGAAGGCATCAATGGGCGACGTCGGTGGCCGTCGCTTTGCATGCAATGCGTTTCGCTTCTTCCACGCCAGCCTTTTCTCCTTCAAGATCGTCCTAGTTACTAGTTCTTTTTGCGCTCTTAACACAAAGCATGTTACAAACCGAAAAATCTTCAGTCGGCACCTGAACCAGTTGGACCTATACAGAAGAGGATCTGGTTCCACCGGGAAGAAGCCAATCAAATCAGATGCCATGGATGGAAATTGAACCGATCGACGTTAAATTTCAGTCAGTGGCTGGTTGGAAATTGGGCGCGCCTCAGATGGAGGAGAGACGTGTCCAAACACTCGCTTCCATCACCCGATTCTGGCATACATGTGCCGAGAAAACTGGCATGAAAAGGATTGTGAACAAGAAACGGAGAAGTCCAAATACTAAAATTTTGTTGGATAATAAGATCATTGCAGTAAAATTAGTTTTTTTGTTATTATTATTATATAAATTTTTAAGTTTTAATTTTTTAATAATATTAATAGAAAATTGATTCTACGTTCAAATTCAAGATTTCGTTCATTTTCTTTATTTTTAGTTTTTATAAGTACTTTTAGTTTTATAATAACATGTATATTTTCTAATTTACTCATTTCATTATTAAAATTAATCTTTTCCCTCCTTCTATTTCAAAATTATTCAATTAAAAATCATTTTTTTCCATTTCTAGAAGCTGGAAGTAAAGAAAAAAACATTTAACGAATTTTTTGTTTTCAGTTTCTAAAATTACTTTAAACATCATTATTACTATACAAATTTTAACGTATAAACTTTTATCACTCAAATTACTATACAATTCTAATTCGATTTGCAAAAACAGCTCTAAAGCTTTAAAAAATTGTCCTCAAACACAACCAACATCATGATAATGTGGGAAAATCATCGAGACAATTTTTTCATATTAACATTATCATGACATCTAATCACATCAATATTAAAAAATACAATTTCATCATTAATATCACTTATTTAAATATTAAAAGACATCAATTCTAATAACTTGTCTTTTTAAATGGCATAAGAGTTGAGAAAATACAAAAATCACGTTTGAAAAGAAGAATTGAAAAAAATCACTTTTTACTATTTCAGAGTTAAAGAAGTTGTTCCCAAATATACCCTAAGTTATTTTTTTGATTTTTTACTTTTTTACTAAAATAATACAGTTTAATAATTTTGGTGTTCTAATTTAAAATTAAGAAGGAAAGTGAATAGGTTTAAAATGGAGGGAGAGGAAATAATAAGAATCAATTTTAATACATTTTCAATATTTAAATTGAACATCTATAGAATTAATTTTCAATAAATACTACTATAAAATATTATCTCCAAATTTTTATACATAAATTTTTATTTCATAATTTACTAAATAACTTTGATGTATTTATTTTGTTGCATACAATTTCAATTCTTCGTAATTTAAAATAATTTTACAATAATATTTATAAGTTTGATTAATTTATTTTAATAAGAAAAAATTTCATAGTATTAAAGCCACATGTGTCGTACGTCCCCAACAAATGGAGAAGAGTGGACGCAAGCAACTTATTGGAACACGGCAGCGGTTAGCCGATGCCGGCGTCTGCTCTTCTCTTTCCTGGAATGTAAACATTAATTTAACTAAAAATCAAATACCCATAAAGAGACTTTTTGGATTCCTTTATTTTTTTATTTTTTTAATTAGGCTACCCAAGATCATCTTTTCCGATACCATCGTTGAAGTTTTACAGAAGTAGTTTTAGTTCATTGTATGTTTTCTTTTATTATGCCTAACATGATGTATACATGGTGTTCTTGTTAACCGGCATAGATAGTGTTAAATGTAAATAATCTATTGTTAAGTT
>JAMKPZ010004960.1:0-21646 GCA_024699675.1 Amphibolis antarctica | reverse complement strand
TACCTATTTTTATTAAATTTTAGTCATTAATTTTGTGATTAGTTTATCTTGATGAATATAATACCAATTAAGTCAAACTTTCTATATATATATATATAGTACATTATATTATACGTTGAATAATTATATAATTAATTTTAAATTATTTAATAAAAATTTAATTTTTTTTAAAATACATAAATACCTGAAAATTCAAAAAAAAAATTAAAATTTTCTTTTTTAAAAATTTTCGTGGTATACAAACTCTCCCTCAACTGCAATATTCTTAAATTGCTCGTATAAATTTTAAATTACTTTAGAATCTTCACTTTTGGCAGGATAAAATACTGCAGTATCTCTCGTCGAAGATTTTCGTTTTTTCTGTTTTTTTTTTTTTTTTCCCGAAAACGATGGATGGATGAAGCCGTTGCGACGATACGTCGATCCAACAAACAATAATGTGGCGAAATACTCTCGTTATTCGCACGTGATGATTCTCCCCAAAAAATCACAGATCGTGATCGGACGGTCAGCGTCCAGCTACTCGAACCGGACCGGCTAGCGTGGACCCGGCCCGAAGGTTCAAACGAAAAAAGAAAAATCACCAAACCAAACCGCTCCCTCGTTTTGCTGCCTTCTCCGCAGCCTCTGCGCTTCTTCTCCCCATTCCCTTCCCTCCGTCTTCTGCTTCCTCCGCTTTCTCTATTTCTCGTCATCCCCAATTTGCCCCCGCTGCCCCTATTTACCTCATCCTCTCCTTCTTTCTCCCCATCTCCGCCTCCACCTATCTCACTTCTCACCATCTCATCGGACGACCCACGCGCATCCACGTCTTCGTCGTCGTCTTCTCCGCTCCCACTCGCCTCACCCTCCTGCGCTATTTATTCACGCCCTCCCCCGCCCCCCTCCCCCCTCCTTTCATTCGAAATTAGGGTTTCGTTCTGCGCTCCGGGCGATCCTTGATCCTTCCTCTCCTCGCATTCCTCGGTGGAGACGCAGAGGTAAGAAGCACGCCCGCGGCCGCTTCTTTGTTCGTACTTGCATTCGTTGCTTTCCAGTGCCGGTTGGTCGCAGCGTAGGTTTTCTTGGCTCGTTTTCGTTTTCTTGGTCTGGTCGGCGGATTGGTGGTGTTGGTGATGTGGAAGTTTGATTAGCTTTGTGTCTGGTGTGGTGGTTCTGATTCTCTGCTGGTGTCGTTTTGTGAAACTTGTGCTGCTAATTATTCATGTGTTTTGGCTTTTATCTGTCTGTGTGTCACAGGGAGTCTGCTTGCTGGGGTGTTTTATTGGTGGTGGAGTTGTCTACTGTCGTCCGTTGGATTCTATATTAGGTGCAATGGCGATTTTAAAAAATGGTACCTTGAAGGATTCGAGATTGGAAGATGACGGTGGTTGCTCGAGTGCTGTGAGTGGAGGAAGTCTGTTGTTGTCGAGTGAAGGGGAAGAAGAGGATTTGCGTACAGATTCCACTTCTGTGGAATCCGATTCCGATACTTCTGAAGTGGACTCTGGGATGGAGTCTGATGAGTATGATTACTCGGAGCTTGGAGAGGCTGGATCAGAGTATTGCCAGGTTGGGAACCAGAGTTGCATGATCCCTTACGAGTTGTATGATCTCCCGGACTTGAAGTCGGTATTGTCAGTGGATGCTTGGAATAATTTCCTTACAGAGGAGGAAAGGTTTGCACTAGCAGAGTACTTGCCTGATATGGACCAGATCACGTTCATGCAGACAATGAAGGAGCTCTTATCAGGCGAAAATTTTCATTTTGGTAGTCCTTTGCACAACTTCTTCAACATGCTGAAGGGTGGACTATGTGATCCAAGGGTTTTTCTTCACCGCCAAGGTTTGAACTTGCTTCAAAGGCGAGAACATCAGCATCGCTTACGTAAATATCAGAACTCCATGGTTATTAATCTTGTCAGGATAAGGGATGTGTGGGAAAACCTTGTTGGGTACGGATTAGAAGAGAAGCTTCAATTCCTGTCTTTGTCAAGAAATCAGGAAAGTTGGAACTACAATGATGATCGTGTTGCAAATGCGGAAATAGAACTTCAAGATAAATATGCTGGTGAGTTACCCTGGATGAAAAGGCTTAAAATTGCCTATCGAAAGAATGACCCATCGAAAACATCTTTTGATGATTTTCCCCATAAAAGTCATGCTCAGCAGGGCTCAGTCAAATCTGTTAAGGGAAAATTGAAGGGAATACCGAAAAAAACTGTCCCAAAAGCTCTTCCAAATAAAGGGTATGTTGGATCACCTGTTCATGTTCGTGCCTCGACTTCTCATCCTTTGGGGCTTAAGAAAGGCAAGGCATTAACTCCATTTGCTTCTGCACCTGATGAGTATCAGTCCAGCCATGAATTTGAAGCTCAAGAGAAAACCGGGCACCAGTTGAATGATTACAGAGAAAATATGGATTACCAGGGCTATGGATGGGTTCCAAGGCATGGTACAACGTTAAAACCTCGTAAACTGCAGAAATTTGTTAAAAGGGTTGAGGATGAATCCCCAGTTGGGTTCAGTGGTAGAGAAACATCGAGATGTCATGAGTTAAATACTGCTTATGATTCTTGTGCTCGTGATGGAAAGATTTCTGGATGTTTTGAAAGAAATTGGAGTGATTCTGCTGATGGACATCAGGTGGACTGCCAAACTACAAATCGACATTCAAGATATGCCAAGAATGCTAAAGGTAGGAAATGGGAGATGGGGAATGCAGTAAAACTGAAATCAAAAAATAGGGCCTCTGTGCAGAAAAATGATTTACAGTTTGACGCTGATAATTACATGTCAAAATGTGGTTCTAATAATATCAGAAAGCATTTCCAGAGTCATGAAATTGACATGGCATGTCATGTCCATTCTTCACACACTCCAAATGAGGAGACCGAGTCTGATTCATCTGATGATCTGCAGAAAGCGGGAGAAATTACTTATTTTTCCAGGAAACCAAGCCGTACCCATTTTATTCTGGAGAACCATCAAAATTCTAGTGGCAGATCAGTATGTGATCGTAAAAAGCGTACAAAACCTGTGAAGCATGCTCAAGCATTTGATGATGCCAGACTCTCCCACATGTTAAGGAATGATCTTCACACTAAAGGAAGACAAAGTAGTAAAGCAGGGTTGACTGCTGAAACACACACTCCAATCAATTCAGTAGAAGATCAGAATGAGGCCTACAATGTGATAAAGAATGAAAAAATGCCAAAAAATCCTGTCCTGGGACAAATACCATCTCAGAAGAAATCCTCTGGGAAAAAGAATAACAGGTTCAATTCTGACTTCTTAGACCATTCTGATACGCCTAGCAGCAGTGATCAGGTTGCTGAAGCTCATCTAGTTGATCCTGACAACCTTGGGCATCTTAACGTGCCACTTTCTAGGTGCAAATCTGTCTTGAAGAAGAGGAGGTCTAAGGAAGACGGTAAAGTTTTAAATAGACCTAATGAGCCAGAATGCTTGCAGACTAGTCTGGATAATCCAACTGATGAAATTGGTCCAATGAAGAAAAAAGCAAAGAGGAAAGCAAATTCAGTATCAGGCACCCTATCTATCTTGAACAATGGCACTGCTACCCCAGAAAAAGAACTTGTTGAAGCTGAGGCTGAAATAAAGCCAGCAAGGAAGCCATTTTCTCTAATCACTCCTACAGTTTACACAGGCTTCTCATTCTCTATCGTCCATCTTCTTTCTGCCGTTCGGAAGGCTATGGTCACTGCAAATGTGGAAGATGCTTGTGAGGTAAGTCATAGCATAGAAGCAAGTGGAGTGAGTGCTTTTCATTCCCTTGGAAAATTGGCTGCAAGTGACTCTGAAGAACAAAAGAACATGCCTTCTCTTACCGTCCAAGAGATTATGAACCGTGTTAGATCCAATCCTGGAGACCCATGTATACTTGAAACACAGGAGCCTCTGCAGGATCTTGTTAGAAGTGTTTTAAAGATATTTTCATCAAAAATGGCACCTTTGGGTGCAAAGGGTTGGAAGCCACTTGTCTTATATGAAAAATCTACCAAAAAATGGTCTTGGGCAGGGCCAGTTTCTCCAACCTCTGCAGACCCCATTGAAGAGGAAACTTCAGCCGAAGCCTGGAATATTCCTCATAAGATGCTTGTGAAGTTGGTTGATGCATTTGCTAACTGGCTCAAAAGTGGGCAGGAGACTCTAAAGCAAATTGGGAGCCTTCCACCTCCACCCATCACGGTAATGCCAAATTTTGACGACAAGGAAAGATTTAGAGATTTAAGAGCTCAAAAAAGTCTTGCCACAATCAGTCCAAGCTCTGATGAAGTTAAAGCTTATTTTCGCAAGGAAGAATATCTAAGATATCAGGTTCCAGACAGAGCCTTTTCCTACACTGCTGTGGATGGTAAGAAGTCTATTGTTGCTCCACTTAGAAGGGGTGGTGGGAAGCCAACATCAAAAGCCCGAGACCATTTTATGCTCAGGCCGGATCGACCACCACATGTTACTATTCTCTGTCTTGTAAGAGATGCCGCTGCCAGGCTACCTGGAAGTATTGGAACAAGAGCAGATGTATGTGCCCTCATAAGGGACTCTCAATACATTACGGAGGATGTTTCTGATTCCCAAGTTAATCAGGTAGTCAGTGGGGCCCTTGATCGGTTGCATTATGAACGAGATCCTTGTGTGCAATATGATAATGAAAGGAAGTTGTGGGTATATTTGCACCGGGAGAGAGAGGAGGAAGATTTTGAAGATGATGGTACATCATCTACAAAAAAATGGAAAAAACCAAGAAAAGATACAGTTGATAATTCTGATATAGGAGTTCCTGAGACGAACTGTAATGGTGAGGTAAATCAGCAAGCCATTGCTTCAGCTGTATTTGATTTCAGCTCTGGTCCTAACATGGACATGCCATCCATCCAAGCTAGAGAGAAAAGTGAACCTTTCCATCATGATCTAAGACCAAATGAAGAGATTGAACCATTTATTGAATCTATGCAAACTACTGTTCAAGGAAATCAAATGGCTTGGGGGGTTCTTGGCCTGAATCCCCTGCAGGAAAACAGAATTGTATGTCAAGAAAACTCTACAAATGAAGATTTCGGTGATGAAGCATTTGGAAGAGAGAAGGCAGTTGGCCTACTAAATGCGAGTTATTTGTGATGGTACAGTGTGGTTATCTAACTTCTACATTTTGTTGATGATTTTATGCAGGTAACTGGTAATTATATTCTCTCAAATCTCTTTGTATTTCAGTTTGGAATTATATTCTGATAATTTTTCCTATTTTGTGGTGAAAATGTTCTGAAGCAATCAAAATATTTTATATTTGGGTCATCGTTTCCTAGCAGCAATCCAGCAAATCTGTGATACTGTGATGAAAAATTCAGTATTTGTGAACCGTTACTCTTGTATTAACAGGGATTTCCTTTTTGCCACCAGCTATTTCTGATCATTTAATTTGCTACATTTAGCAATAAAAGAACAGATAGCAGGACCATGTTCTAGTTGCATTGGGTACAATGCTACAACCAATATTTTATCTTGTAACTGTAATCGATTTGGATGTGAACATAAATAGAGCGTCCAATCCCATCAGAACTCTGGTTGCCCAAAAAAACAATCTACGAACTACAAAACAAGGGCCACCTTCCTTGTGACCATTAGGCATTTGAAGGTCATGCCATATCTTCCTATATGAAATTAAAGTTTCTATTGTTGACCTTTCTTCGGATATCTGGCCTTGATGCATGACATAGAAAACTAGGTTCTAGACTGAGGAATATCATCAGTATTATGCAAAGTTTTTAATCTAATTTGCATGAGTAGTATTTATGAAATTGTATTTGTTCTCAAGTTCCCCTAAAGATTGTATTTGTTAGAATGGTCGTTATGTAAATGATGTAAATGGGTAATTGGATCTTAGAGGATCCATATACTTTTGTATATATATTCTTATTGTTAATGGAAAACCCTAATCATCCTTTACTCCTTAATCAAGATGGTATCAGAGGTTCAGGGTTGTTAATCCTGTCTGGCAACACCATCATCTTCCATTCCATCTTCTCCTCTCATCATGGTGTGATCTGGCCTTTGTGCATTTGCATATGTCCTGATCAAACATTCGCCCTCTTGCGAACATGGGTTTAGTAGGACACCTGATGTATAATCCTCACCATCTTTGGTGTCAACTACTCTGCGTAAGGACATGAAGCTTAGGAGGATTCATGGAGGACGGAACTTACTGCCACTAGTGTCAAACTCAATGACCGTGCTTATCCTTTCACAATGGAAGACTGCTATAGATGTTAAGATGTAAACTTTACACACCAAGGGCATGTGGTAACTAGTACCTTGACTAAAAGAGGCTCTTCTTGTTAGCAGTTGATGGACTTTCCTCATTAAATATAAAGATTGCAAGACAGATGATCTACTTTAGGTCTCTTCTATGGAACTCATTTATGTGGTTCCTATGATTATGCATTGTAATAACTAAACAACTATCTATATTACTAGTAACTCTGTGTATTTCATGAGTGCACCAAGTATATTGAGGTTGACTATCACTATATTTAAAAGCTAGTGTGACAAGGAATCATTAGCATTCCTTACACTTGATCCTTCCAACAACTTGCAGATATCTTCACAAAAGGACTCAATGCTAGTACTTTTATGGATTTAAGTAATAAGCTAGGTTTATTTGATTTCTACTCTCTAGTTTGAGGGAGTGTTAGAATGACCAATATGTAAATGATGTAAATGGGTAATGGATCTTAGAGGATCCATATACTTTTATATACATATTCTTAGGTTTCATTCACTAACCCTACTTTCCTACTTCGGGAGTAGGGAAAAGTAATTTTTAGGTGAAAGATTTTGAAATGGGAGGAAGGGGAAATATGATTTTAATAATGGAAAGAGTGAATTAGAAAATGTGAATGTCATCATGAAAATAAGAGTACTTTTAAAAATTAGGAGTGGGGTGAAGTGAATGATACCTTAGTGCTAATGGAAAACTGTAATCATCTTTTACTCCTTAATCATGAGTATTCTTTCGTATGAGTTGATTTCTGGTTTTCTTCTAGTTGCTAGTGATTTTTATACTTTTTTTCCACCAGATAAGCTTTTCAGTGAGTGGATTTTTTTCTTGTATATGTTGGATCTCGATCTGTATTGTTTTTATACTTTTTCTCTAATTTTCTACTCGTCCTTTAGCATTGTTGAGTTAGCTTTTATTGCCTATGGTAATCACTCTGAAGTAGGTTTTTCAGTCTTTTTTATAAAAAGCAGTTATCAAGTAGAAGGCATACCAACGTTGTGATTATGTTAGACTGGGATGTATAACAGCTAATGAATATGCTGCCATGGAATCCATCAATCATGTAGTTGGTTGTTTATTACATGCATCATTGGTATTTCCAGAACTTGTTCGAAGCTATCTAAAGTTGACTTTCTTTCCTTTTTGTAGTTACTTCTATTGAACATTATTGTCCGTCTACTAAGTATTACCAATTTAAATGTCGACGTATTTTATCTTGCAGGATGCTCATAGGAGACATCAGTTACTAGGTTTTTCCTTGCATCAAGGTTGGATGGAAGGTTTGCCGTCTTGTATATTGACTCAACTGCATATTGTAAATTAGGGATCCCACTTTTCAGCCCATCAGGATCAAATATTTAATTTACTGCCAAACAGGGATGGGATTGTCTTTTGCTCGGCAATAAATGTCTTTTTCTGAAAGAAATGGAAATCATCACATCTAGAAAAGAATTTATTCTTTCAAAGAGAAGAATCTGAATTCATTTTTTGCTTTCAAACCATTCTGTAGCCATGGTGCCACATATTTCGACTTTTGTTCCTTAACTTACGTGCCTCTACTGTGGAAAGGCCCTTCCAATGCACATTGGGAGTGATCAAAGCGCCGACTCTTCGCGGTTCAGATTTTACATTTCTCTGTTTTTCAGTAACCTATTGATTTTTTCTGTTGACAAACGTCATATTTAAGTGAATTTGGACTTAAATATTTTGTAGTAAATCCTGATGTTCAGATTTTGACAAGCCTCATATTGGTATCTAAATATTTTGAACTTCACTAATTTTGCTAAACTAATTTTGTAGTAGAAATCTTAACAAATATAACTTAAATTTGGTGTCATCTCTAGAAAAAGAAAAAGAAAAAGAAAAAGTCCTGACGTTGAAATTCAACGATATCATTATTACAGCAGCTTCAACCAATGATATACATCTCTGTATTTGTCTCACATCTTCTCCTCTTCCATTTATTTTATAGAATATTCTCACGTACTGTTGGATGTATGTCTACCGAATTCCCTATTTTTCCAGAAAACCGCTGTTATTTTTCTTGACGGTAAAGATTTGTCGCAGGCAACATTTACGTAGAATTGTCATGTCACAGAATAAATATCCTTTTACTACACTTTAACAGCTAGTTAAACATAGATTACTCATTTAAGAAGGGTTTGTCCTATCAAAAAAATTGCAAAAGGTAAAGTTTGAAAAGTACATAAACCACAAAACGTTTATAGTTAGAGATTTTTTACTAAAATATATGATTTTAAGTTTAAAATTTTACTAACGTGGTAGAATTATCTTAAAGTAATAATTATCGAAAAAAAGTTTGAGAAGTAGGTAAAGCATTTGTGTACTGAAGGAAAATAATTCATGTCATTTTTCAATATAAATAGGGTGACTTTCCTTTATTTCCGAACTCCACTAGTCGGAATCTGCTGCTCATATTTTGAAATCTCTCTGTTTACCTTTATTTTCCCTCTTCCATTTTCCTTACTCCTCGTTTGCATTTTGTCATTGAAAAAGTCTCCTCACATTTCATCTTTCTCTGTCCCTAGAAAAACATCATTCACCTCCTCTTCATCCTCCACCTCTCCTTCTGCTTCACTTCTTTACTCCCTATCCAACCTCCCCTTCCTTTCCATCATATCCCTTCCCCCCTATGATCTCTGCAAGTAATCAGAAGAGATAGTTTTAAAAAATATATTAATATCTAATTTAAGTATATTGATATTTAATATATATGATTTTCAATAAATAAAAACAAATTTTAATGTCAACAGTGTATGTACTTTTGATTTATGTATTTTATTAATATTTAATATTTGTGTTTAATATTAATATTAAGTGTTATTAGTATTTAATATTTTATTTTATGTACTTTTATTTTAAAAATAAAATTTATGATTCATTTTTTAAAATTACTAACGTTTTTGTGTGCACAAATGAACTCTTGAATTACACAAACAAAATGAGTGTCATACTATCGGCAAAACAAATCATGCATATACCATACCTTCAATGAATAAGAAAAAAAAAAAAGAGAGAGTTCATGGGCTCGATCATGTATGTTTTCGGTTTGAAAAAATGGCTATTCATAATAGATATCTTCTTATTTGAAATGACGAGACTCCTAACAAATAAGGTAATGACTTTAACGTGTACATGTAGATAAAGAGAGAAACTTACATGTTCATGTTAGACCACGTCATTTGAGCATGTGGCAGTGAAAGATGTTATCAAACATAATCTAGATTTTTACAAAACAATATAAATGATTGAAAAAATTTCAGCTCACCCCTCAAATAACTTGAAACTTATGAAACCACGTAAAATTACAAGAGTAACATAAAAAATAACAAATTAAAATGTTAATTTGACTCTCCTTATGCTCTTCAACTTCAATCTTCTTCCAAATTGCATAAATATGTTGTTGTTCCACCAAAATTCTTCACTTTTAGCGTTTCTTGCACTTAGACATTTGAAATTGCAATTAGCCTTGAATTTTTGTAAAAATTACAAGAATATTTTTCGTGAAGCAACATTAATAAATAAAATTTATCTCTAAAAATGCATAAAAATATAACAAACAGTTTATTTATGGAGGGACAATAAGGGTTGAAGAGAGTTACACTGAACACACAAAATTGTCTCGAGCAAAATAAACTTTATTACTCAAGTAATTAATTAAACTTTTACATAGGCTACACTCCATTATCTCTTTTTTTACACACTCATACCCTATCCAATATAAACAATTTTTTTATTTATAGGCACTGGTATTACAGGTTAATCTTGAAGTCCATTATCTCTGCATATATCATGGACACATCCCTCCACATATATGTGAGAACAAAAGTTTAAAGAAAAAATTCAGATTTTAAGGGGAGGTTTGTGTCTTTAAAAAGTTTAGAAAATGATGAAAAATAGTAAAAAAACAATAAGTCAAACAGAAATCTATTTTTCATTTTTTAAAAACATTTTTTATACTTTCCAAAGACATGAGAAAATGTACTGAGTCTTATGATTGGTGGGGATATAGGTGTGATTATATATCCTCTATGAAATGGATGGAGATTTCATTAGAGAAGAATAAATGGTAAAGCTTGAAAAAGTATGAGATTTCACTGATCACTAACTTGAAAAAGAATCTTCTATTAACATGAAGGTGAGGTGTTGTTAATCTATAACATTAATTGTATAGTAATTAAAGTGATATAAATTTATACCTTAAAATTTATACAATATTAATAACATTAAGAAGTGTTAAAATTTTCATCATTTCACGTAATTTTCTATTAATTTTAAATACACAAACTCCTCCTAGAAGTGATTTTGAAAATTGGCTGGAGTCAACCACAAATGAGGTCATTGTAGATGACTTGATTGCAACATAAAATATCATTTTGGTGGTCTAGACTGCAGCTCAGGACATTTTATTGGTGACCCAAACCAACATCTTTGGTGAATTGAAGAATTTTGTCAACAATCTGTAAAATTACCGATGGTCCAATGACATACAATCAATGTTATAAATCCTTGAATCTAGCTAGCTCCTGCTTTGGAAAAGACTATTTTAACTTTAATTCCCATAGTAAATATATATATATATATATATATATCCAACGTTAATCGAGGTCTTTTTGTATTCTATTTGATAACTTCAAAAAAATCGTAGGTGACGAGGGCGACTGATTGAATCGTAGGTAACGATGATTGGGGAAAATGAATTGCAAATCCCAAATCTGTAGGTGAGGTAGGTGATTTTTTGTTTTTTTTTTGTGTTATAATAAATGTACTGCTTTTACGTAGGTGTTATCGGCAAGAGATTTTTTTTTCCACGAGAGAGATTTTTTTTCAAACACTCTCTCTCTTTATCAAACAACCGTTCATCTTTAATCTAACCGGTGTCTACAGAAGTGACTTCTGTAGACACCTAGAAAACTATTAAATCCTATATATATATATGTAGTTTTACCGTAGATTAGATCAAGTTACAGTAGATTGACAAATGCTCATCATTTTACATTGAAAAATAACTTTAAGAAGATGCATGACGCAACTTAGCACAAGATACGCAATGCTTAACTTAATTTTTGGAAATAAGTGTATTCTGTTGGAATATTCTCACGTTAATAAATGTAGAGATCAACAAATTGTATTTAATATATAAACTACTTATTCACTTGTAGTTAATTGATTTTAAGATGAAATTTTAACATAATATCAGAGTTAATTCATACATATCTACTTGTGAACATTTGTAGAGATAAAAGAAATTAAAAATAAGTCATAAGTGAGAGGATGCGTCAGAATAATCATACATTAATAAATGTAATGAACAAAAAATATATAATATATAAAAAACTTTTCTACTGACAATCAATTAATTTTAAGATAAAATTTTAACATATAAAGAAATTTTCTAACTAAATGTTCCAATGGTAACAAATTTTAGTTATTTTTATTTTTTTAACAATTTTGTTATTTTATTTTCTGTACCGTAAAATTCAAGATGACAATCTTCTTTACCGCAGGTAATAACTCATAAAATTTACAATTTCGGAATGGTGTAAAGAACATGCTTGGGTAAATGTAACTAATTAATTTCATTGCTTTCTCTCGTAGATAAATTTTTAAATATAATGTACCGTATTACAATATCAATTCATCACCATGAAATATCAAATTTATCGATTTCGATGCCATTTTATTCTAAAGATCTCCTTTTCGTTATAAAATTATTTTCTCACCATCTACTTTGAGTGCTCTATCGTTTGCTTTAATTAGAAGTCAATATGATTAATACTGTACTCTTGTATTTATCAAAATTAAAAATATAAATCCACTAATGATAGCGTAAGTGGTATTTCTCTACTTCACGAGTATTTAAGAGAAAGTAATCTAAATTCAAATTTCTTTAATATCATTAATGGCATTTACTTTAAGCGACGTCAAATTTTGATTGATGAAAATGATCGATTTAGTCTCAATGCTTTTGAAATTGGAAATTGAATTGATAACACTGGTGGTAGTAATATCGCTTGAAACTTTGGATGCTTGTTTGTTTCGTGAAGTTCTTAATTCCTAGAGTTGCTATGAAATTGTTAACAAATGCATTAACTATGTACCACAACTCTTGCAATTTTTCAACTCTTAGGATATATGTGCGTGTAGAATTAGATTAAAATGAATTATTAAAAATTTATTTTTGAGTTAAAATTGAATTAAATTAAATTAAATTCGTGCGTCTCGTAAAATTAAACATAATTCAAAATTTTAATATTTGTGTATGTAATGGAATTGAATTTATTTTTATTTCAAAAATAGTAAAAAATTAATGTATTTTAAAATTTAACTATTAATAGAATAGACTTTTTGAGAAATGCAAAGACTATGATATGTTTTGTGGGAGAAGAGGTAGATAGATTCTGCTTAATTTACAAGTGAAATGTTAAAATTGAATTTTGAACTTCCTTTTTAAATGAATTCTGTTCAATTCTACGAAAGAATTGAATTATATCTAGAAGAATCGATACAAATGTATGAATTGAACAAAATTAAATTTTTTTTAATTCAATTCTCCTTAATTTCTTTAGCACAAATTCCCCCTTGTAATATATATTTTTTACCCAATAGAGGATAAACATGTCAATAGGCTATGCATGGTCGATATGATTTAAATTTGTTTTAGGCACAACGCTATTCATGTTGAATTGGGTTGTGCTTGGCGTTTTGTCTGATGGCTTAGGCAAGCATATTAGGTCATGTCAATCTAACTTAACATAGTTCAATTTTTTAATTATTTTTATTTTATTAAAAAAATATATAATATTAATATAATTTATAAATACTAAAAATGGTTAAAGATGAGATTCAAATTTGCACCTATGTATCACGTATTAACAAGCTTAAACTATTGAGATATATACAATGTATACAACTTAACAAAAGTACATTTAAAAAATACCATACTGACCCATGTGCCAAAAATGAGTCATGTCATAGCGATATGAAAATACTAGAATGCGGTCTAAGCATAATTTGTCAAATCATGTCATGCTAATTTGATCATATCGAATTATATCAACTTAATTAAGCACAACTCAATTAACATCTCTAACAGATAAGCTAATTTTCATCCACTCCTTGATATTTTGCACCCAAAAAGACATCCAAAGCTCTTTTGTTTGAAAGTCCTCACCACCCACCCAAAACCTATCACTAACTTGAAAGTTGTTTTCACTCACTTGCAATCCACATGTCAACGTGGGATTTTTTCATCACAACAAATAATGATAATTTATCTATTGAGAAATACATGAAAGTTATGTATTTCGGTTGTGTCTAGAACTTCTTAAGAGTTGACAACTAACTCTGTATCTTATAATTTCTTTAAAAAAGAATGTCTCGTCTGCATCATGTTGCTGCAACTAGGTGTACATATCATATATAAGGAAGTACAACTACTGCGTCACATAGAATAGTCAAAATCTATTACAAAGTAGTTATCTGTTTTTATTTTCTTTCACGCTGCAAATGAGAGATATAAATTCTCTTCCCATGAGTCAATGTAACCCAACATTTCTGGTAGTTTAAGTTCCTACCGAGGCTGCTATTATGAGTAATTCAGGCTCTTGCTTAAAAACACATTGTTTAATTGTTTATATCATTGTTTAATGTATAAATTTTTATTATCTAAATCATTATATAATTTTAACTTTATTTGTTAAACTAACTTCAACTTCAATTCTATTTAACTCCTAAAATTAAAAAAATTTATCCTTAAACATACCGTTTATTAATATAATCTCACGTGAAAGTGATTTTATATTGTCTAGAATTTATTAATCTGGCAAACCAATGTTCTTCGCATGTGAGGTTTGGTCCGTTTGCAATTAATATAAAGTTTTTTATATTTTGTATGATCAAGATTTCAAGTAAAATAATTGTCAAATGCTTGTTGAGATTATAAACTTTGAGAATAATATTTTAGATTTTGAACAATGGTAAAGCGCAGAATTTAGAAAAACGTTTGTTTTACCAACGTTTGTTTTGAGAATTTAGAAAAATGTTTGTTTTGAGAATTTAGAAAAATGTTTGTTTTGAGAATAATACTTACTGTCGGTGATGTTGTCCTTTTTGATGTTAAATGCAGCACATAAGTTGTTATTTTACTACAAAACTATTGTTGTTATTTTACATAAGTTGTTATTTTACTGGTAGAATTTTTTACCTTCACCAAACTTCACCCAAAGGCTTCTTATTTTTGAGGCTTTCAACGGGTATACGCAACTAAGGGCCGGTCGGTCCCTAACATAAATGTATAAATGGAAATGAAAAATTTAGACGAAAAGAAAAATCAGAAACGAAAATGAAAAATTTAGACGAAAATAAAAAAATAGGGGATGTTAGTATTTGATAAAAAGTGTAGACAAAAATAATAATAATAATAATAAGTGTAAAAACTAAAAATTAAATTTTTATAAATCTATTAATATGACAAAGTTCTTACATAATTTGTAATTGTAATACAATGTAACAGTTTTAAATTTGGTACATCCAAATTTATTATAATAATTTTTTAAGTTATTTTTCTTTAGGTTTGACGCTTAGTTGCATTTTTTATTTAAGATTTTTTATTTAATCTTGAGCTTTTGTGATTAATGAGTTTTAACATTAACATTCATAGTGTTTTATATTTTTTTAATAATTTTTTTTTAGATTTTCTTTTATGAGTACTGTAACATTATTTTTACATTAAATAAAGTAATTGATTGAAGATGTATTAATATGAAAATCTCCTTCCTCCACCTCCTCTTCCTCTTCCTTCTCCGCCATCTTACCCATGCATAAGAAGAGAGGGGCTGATGTGAGTGAAGAGGGAAGACTGACATGTGTACAAGCAAAAAAGGGGCTGATGCGTGCATAAGTGGAAGAAGGGTAGACATAGGTGAAGGAGAGGAGTGGACGTCAATACAAGTGGAAGGGTCGAAGATGTGACACAGGTGGAAGAGTGACATGAGTGGGAGGGTTGGATGGGTGACCTAAGCGAAGGGGTGATATAGACAAGAGGGTTGGAAGGGAGACTTGGGCAGACACGAGGTAGGCAAACAGAGAAGAAATTTCAAGTTTCTCAAGAGTTAAGGTAGGAAGTGAAGAAAGTTCATTTCTTTTCTTGATTTCTATTTGCTATCTAACGTCAAAAAATTTAAAACATGACAATTTTTTTCGGTATTTAGATTTCTGTCATGTACAAATCCCCTATGTATCTTACTTTCAAATATAAAACAAAAAAGTCAGATAAAAATTGATATTAATATCATTACTACATTTATAAGAGACAAAATACCATTTAACAAAAAATAAATTCTTTAGTTTCAAAAAATTACTTAATTTACCACAAAGGTAGTGATGCTATATACATTTTTTATAATACGGTAAAAGTGCGGATCCAAAGAATTACAAATTTTCCTTCATCATGAAAAGAAAATTTCCTAATGAACGGTCAAATATGATAATTTCTCTTATGTTTTTCTTGCATTTCACATGATAAGGGTAAATTAAACATTCCGTTAATTTTGTTCAGTAAACCCATGCGAAGCATTTATGCGAAACAATAATTTTTATCTTCCTTCGTAGCTGCTCCGCCTCGGTATCGTGCCCAATGCGGGAAAAAGTACGCGCAGGCGCATCTCGCCCCGCGTCCAAACGCAGTTGATTTCATCGATTTTACGCTTTTTTTTTCCTTCAACATGAAAGACCAATAGACCATGACCATATACTAATTGGTCATGGTCTATAATCAAAAAGTATTTTAAAAATACTATAATTAGAACCAGAAAGTATTTTAAAAAGATTTTATATGGCAACTTAAAATACTATAATTTCCATTACATTAAAATTAATATAAATTAAGTTTTTCCAGAAAATATTCTTTTTCCAAAATTCTATCGAAATCATACTTTAAGCATCCATTTATGAACGTTAGAAATATGAAAAATGAAAAATTAAGAAATAAAAATAAAAAAAAATAAAAAAAGTTAAGAAATAAATTTTTTTAATGTTTATTTACGTATGTTACAGAAATTTTGAAAAATTAGGGTTTAAGGTTAGAAGTTAGGGTTTATAAATATTCTAACAAAATTTATAAATATTATATATTTTAATATTTTAAATATAATTCTATTTTAATTTCAATAATAATACGTTGATAATGAAAAATCAAATTGAATTTTTTATAATTTTAATTTTACAAAATTTAATTTCATTATAATTATATATATTAACCATATATGTCTATATATCATAGTTTAATATTTGTTAAACTTATACTTACATATATTTTTAATTTTTATTTTTACAAATCCTTCGTCTTCTTTGGCAATGACAAAATAATGTCATGGAAGGGGAGACAATGTCATGTGGAGTCGAGAGTTAATAGTTAAGTAATAATGCAAGTTGATGGATGAATGGTAACAACAATTTTAATGGTAAGGGGAATTGAGAATCCATGACGTTAGAAATTTTTCATGATGTATGAGGTTAGATATGAACTTTAGCGTAATTGTAAGTCTAACAAAGGTCAATTGATTAAGAGATGTCAAGAGTTATTTAATGTGAATAACAAAGATTTGGTGAGTATCGAAATTTTTGACGAAGTTTGAGAGATATTAGATAAGATGTACAAAGTTGAGAGAATGTATTGTAACAAAATTTTCGTCGATTATAATAATTTGTTGAACTTAATAAGTTGAAAATGATAGAAAAAAATTTATTTACGGTGCTAAAAAAATTTTCTGTCACAGAATTCTACATTCGAATGAATAACCGGTTAACTGTGATTCAAATCAATTTTTTGCTTGATTGGTTAATAAGTAATCGTTTAATTGTTTATGTTGAAATTGATTGATTAATAATCAAAAGTTACGAACACACACATATATGCTACTGTCGCGGAAAAGAATTGATCTCACATATTACTAAATAATTATTAAATGATTAATTATATTGTTAAAATAGGTTTATTGATAAATATAAGAAATAAATTAAATTTAATATATAAATAATTTTTTTACTCATCATTAATTAATTTTTAAAATAAAATTTTAATATAATATTGAAATCAATTCATACACATTTATATTTACAAATATAAAAAAATTAAAAATAAACTACAATGCAAAATCGATTTTCATGATTTTCTTTCACTTTGATGTCACTGCTGCAATTCTTCCCAATATTTTATTTTTTTTGCAATCTTTACATTTTGTAATATTACATCAAACTTTAATTATAAAAAATAAACTATTTATATTTTTATTATTTTAATATTTAAATAATTAATATTAAACTTTTTTTTATCAATTTTCATAATACACAAACACCTAAAATTTAATATTCTTTTCATTTCTCATATATATATATATATATATATATAATTTTTATGATTTCTCATTAAATTTTAAATTTTTATTTTTCATATATACTTAAATTACTGTAATTTTATTTTTTATTATTTTTAGGTGTACGAATGAATCTTTAATATCATATGTACGTATGCTTCACAATATTATATTTTATAATATAACTACAGAGGAAATATCACATCATTAGACCTTACGTGCGGACGACGCCAAGGACTATAATTTTCTAAAGGTTGATTTTGTTAAATTTTAATTTAAAATTAATTAGTATTCTGTAAAGAGTCTAATATTATATTAATCACACATTCGATCTCTAATCTTTTGTTGTAAGATTTTTCTAAAATGAATGATACATACAATAGAGAATTTTAACAAGAATCAAGAAAATCCAATCGCCTACAAGTGCTTCTTTCACCTTTTTTTTAAAAAAGTTTATTTATCATGCGTTAAATGATAAAATTGAAATTCATAAAAAATAAAAATGATAAAAGTATAAAAATTAATTTTAGTATGTTTGTGTTTTTGTTAGAAAGTGATAAAATTTAAAATTTAGATGTTTATGTAGTTAGCCTCAAATTTTAAAATTTAAAATAATAATTATCTTCTATAAAGTTTATTTTATAATTTTATTCTTATTTTAAAGTAATAATAGTTATTTTCATGTAAAGAGATTTTAATAAAAGAAAACATAAATTAAATAAATTCAGTATAATAAATTATTCATTTTTAAATATACTTATTCAAATATATTAATAAAAGTAAATATATGATTTTACTTTTTGTACATTTTATGTTTTCCAATTTTTTTTCATTTTTATTGTATTTTTTAAATTTTTATTCTTTCTTCTTTATTTTGAAAGCGATGGTCAAATGATAACATGACCCGTGATTCATTCGAATGATTTAAAACTTTGATATCACGGAATTCATGCAAAATTATATTACATATTTTTTAAATACATAAATACCCTCGCTTATGTGAATTCATTTTCTGTCAATTTTACAAATAACATTCCTTAAATTTCTCATTTTTCCTTTTTCTAACCCCTTTCTAGCCACCACTTTGTTAATTATAAAAATACAAAAGCTTATTTTCTAAGATTTAAATTTTGTAATAATATAACTATCTGTAATAATTAAACTATTTAGAAATAAGATAATTTTACTTATCATTAAAATTAGAATTATAATTAACATAAAACAATTACTATTGCTTTACAAACAATATTGCATGTACTTTTCAATAGTTTCTATGAAATCATTATCTTTTTATTTGACTTTTGTAATTTTTTTCTATTTTTTGGATTTTGTAATTAAACATGATGAAAAATACACGTTAGGTTAAAATGACAAAATAAAAGGACAAATAAAAATAAAAATTTTCAAGATTGTTAGTTAATACACGTTAGGTTAAAAGAAAATCTTAAATTCGAATACAAATAAAAAAATAACATTACGGGGGTTTGTGCACGTTAGAAATTTTGGGAAAGAAAAATTTTGAATTTTTTTTAAATTTTTAGGTATTTATGTATCATAAATTTTTTTTTTAAATGTTAAATTTTTTCATCATATAAATTTTTTCCATTATTTTCTATATGTTGGATTGAAAAAATTCTTATAATTAGTAAAAATTTCATTATGACGTATTTTCCTAACCTTAGACATCTTGCCTAACCTCCTACCACCATAGCTAAACTCGTAACTACAAAGAAAATTTAAAATTATATTTAAAATTTTAAAATATAAAAAAATTATAAATTTTTTAAAATTAAAATTTTAAAATTTTCATAATATATACAAATAATCTTATTTTTTTAAAATTTTTATTTTTAAAATTTTCAAGGTACATAAACGAACATTGTAAAGAAAATAAACCAAATAAAAATGCTTTTAAAAAAAGCTTCTCACAGGCACGTGCCAACCCAAAACTCGTCAGCCTTTAATCAGTTCAGGCCGAACCTTTGGCACGTGCACGACCCCACAATGCCAAGAATGGGACGGCCACGTTTCCGTCGATGATCGGATTCCCTTATCTCCTCATTTTTCTCAAAGTATTTTCGTGATGCATAATAAACATAATTAAAAAATTTCGCAACATCATATACTCCGCCGACAAGCTCACGTTGCCTGTTGTTCGATTCCCACCCATCCCTTCCCATCCCATCCCAGCTTCTACCTCAATAGTCTCCTCGAAAATCAACCGCAGCTAGCAGAACTCGATCAAGCAAAGGGAAGTGGTCACTGGCCGGCCGGCCGGCCACCATCATCACTCTGCACCACCCTGCTGCGCGCTTTCTCGCTCTCGCGCCAATCCCTGATATGCAACCTCCTTCCGCTACGAATTAAACCCACTTAATTCCTTGGTTTCCTCGCCCTCCTCACCCACAGTTCTTGTTCATTCTCCTGCCTCGCAAACTGAATTCAGCTGTGAAGAAGCAGCAGCAACAGAGGTATGTGTTTCCATCCGAATTCTGGTCATGTGTGAGTAGAGTTAATATATCACTACTCCAGATGCATCTGATCTCAAGGTATATATGGTCGCGTGGTTCGTTTCAAATAATCGATTTCTCCGTTGCTCCTTCCTGATCGATCGAACTGTTTTGGGTTGTCATTAATTTTGCTGGGTTGATCGCTATCCGTAGAGTTTAATTAATCACCACCAGCAGATCTGATCTACAACCATGAAACCCATTATTGCTTGGCCGTGGCTTCCCACGCCCCGTCGCTATAGCTGCCTGCCTTCACTCTCGATCATCAGGAATTTTTACATTTTCAAGAAAGTACTCATGCTCTACTTGCTAGCTAGCCGTCTTTTATTTCGAATTATTTTTAAAATTCAAAAATTAATTCCACTATGATAACTTATAGCATATTTTATCATTTGTTAAAATTTTAACTTAATTATGGGTAATGTGTGTCGGAACATTTACTTCACTATGATATGTAGATGAGATTTTAAATTCAAATCTAAACAATAATATTACCGAACAAGCAATTAAGACGCCAAGACCTTGTGGCATACAGGTGCATCGGTTGCGTAAAAGGTTGGCTGGGATTTTTGAAGCGAAGTGCACGACTTTTCCTACTTTTTTTCTTTTTTTATATTAGCATTTTCTTCAATCATATCTCATTTATTTTCGATTTTATTTATTATAAAATTTACTTTAATAATTACAAAAAATTGAAATTAAGTATAATTTTGAAAATAATATTGAAGTTAACGTAATAAATTATGAAATAATAATTTTTGTATTAAAGTTTGTACAATAATTACTATATATAAAAATTTGTAAGAAACTTATAATCTCTCTTTTTTTTTACTTTGTGAGTAAGAAAAATTGATTTTCAGGTAAATAATTTTAAAATAGGAAAAAACAATAATTTAATAATAAAAAGAGAAAATTATAAAATAAAAATGTCATAATTAAAATAAAAATTCTTTTTAAAATTAAGAATCGAAGAAGTAAACGATGCTTAAAACTTTTCATTCCTAAACTCTCCAGAGGCACTATCGTATTCTTTTCCGAAAAACTAGGTGGTGCGACTGGTTAGATTTTTCATTTCCAACTTGACTTTATAGAATAAGAATATGTTTTACTAACATGTTAATTTTTCTCATAGATTGTAGGTCTTTCCGGTTGTTTTTCAAAAAAACCAACGATATTGACATTTTTCGAGACTTTAAAGTTTTAAGTTTAAACCTTTATTTAAGAGAGTATTATTTACTTATTTAGATCAGATTCAAAATTACGACATCATCATTTTCTTTACTTTTAATTTTTAAAAGTAATTTTATTTTAACGATGATATTTACATTTTTAATTTATTTTTTTCACTATTAAAATTATTTTTCTTTTTTTTATTTTAAAATCGTTTATTTAAAAATTATTATTTTTACTCTACAAATAAAGTTAATGAATGATCCCTCCGTTTTCTTGATATAACCTTAACA
>JAMKPZ010004959.1:0-28759 GCA_024699675.1 Amphibolis antarctica | reverse complement strand
TCTCACTTCTTCCAGTGTAATGGAATCTCTTCCAACTACACAAGACTGAACAAAATTCTCATAACTGAGAGGAAGTGAGCAAAGCAAGATGAGAGCTGTATCTTCATCTTCAATGGTAACACCTGTGTTCTTGAGTTCCATCAGAATGGAATTCAACTGATCTAACTGCTGCTTAAGTGGTGTACCTTCCTTCATTTTTAGTGAAAACAGTTTTTGCTTTAACAACAACTTGTTTGTTAAAGATTTGGTCATGTATAATGATTCTAATTTCTGCCACAGACCAGAGGAAGTTGTTTCATCTGCAACTTCTATGATTACCTCATCTGACAAGCACAATAAAATGGTGGAGTGAGCCTTCTCCTCCTGTTTCCAAATTCAGTAGAATCTCTATCTAATGTGGCAGCCTTATTTAAAGGTGCCCAAATGTCCTGTTGTTTCAAAAGTACTCTCATTTTATTTGCCACAGACTGAAACTGTTTCTGCCATCAAACTTGTCTATTTTTATGCCAGGAGTTGTCATTTCAAAAATGTGATTTTAAACAGCAATAATCACATAAAATTTCCAAATACACATTCACAAATTTTTAATTTCAGAAATTGCCCAAAAATGCAAAAATGTGTTCGATTTGCTTCAACTTTCAACAAACTCCCAAAAACTGATTTCGGACTTGTTGAACTCGGATTATGCAAATATCAAACACATCCAAAAAATTCAAAATTTGGCACAAGATCTGATTCTCAACACGTATTCAAAAATCTCAAACACTTTGCACCAAAATTCGGCCGGCAAAAGGAACCACGAAAATTTCAACAATGATGCCAAAAATCAAAACCTCAGATTTTCCTTCACGAAAAATTCCCCAAAAATTTCAGAAGCTTTGGAGCAATGTGTGGAAGGTTCAGGAGGCTTACAAACCCATTTCACCAAGTGAAATGGAAGATACGATGATTTTGGCTTTTTAAGGTTCCGGCAGCAGTGGCGACGTGGCTGCAACTTTCAACCCAAAATACGGATTCAATTCTGGTTTTCGATCTCTAAAATCACTCTGATAGCACTTGTTGTGCTTCCACGAACAAAAGCCCTATGATTTCAGAAGAAATCGGGGCCCAAATCGAAGTCGAAAATCACAGATTTGGGGAGGACGTCGCTGGATTTTTGAAGCTCCTCGTCGACACGTTTAGCCTCTGTTTGCTTCGATTTTTGTGGGGAAGAAGGAGGTGATCTTGAGCATTCAAACACGAAAGGATTTACGTGGTTCCCCTTCACTTTAGGTACTCCACGAATGGCTCTCTTGGTGGTTTTCACTATAGGGTGGATGGGTTACAAAGGGAGAAGAAGTAAAGGAAGAAAGCTTCATCTTCTTCAGATCTCAATTTGGGCGAATTTGAGCTTTTATACTCAAGCCCCAAATTCCAACAATGCCCTTGAGTATATCAAGTTACAAATCATAATCAAAAATACAGACAAGATGAAAGTCACATTCTTTTTAGTTTTAATTCGCACCATTGATCTAGTATGACGCGATAATCACTTGGTGGATCATTTTTATTCTTGCTTTTAATGTATTGTTGCCGCAATCTATATTTCCAATTCCTCCAATCCTTACATAATGACCTCATTATCCATACTTTTATTGGTCCTTCTAGCGGCAACTCGAATTTTTTCTATGAAATTATTAAAAGAAGTTAAATTGAATATGATGTTATATAACTATGAACATTACATCAATGAATTTTAAAAAAGGTGAAAATATACCAAAATTTTATGAAATGCATCCTCTTTATTTGCATCAGGCATGTGATGCCAATCATAAATCGTTATTGGCAATATTTCACCTCTTTTTGCAATTGAGCCGATATAAACAGATATTCGACCTCCTTCCCTTTCTATGGGTTGATGTATTTCATTGAGTGGTACTATAAATTTCTCTCCTGGCCTTAATCTTTTAATTTCAACCAAGAGTGTAGGTCCTCTTGTTCTTCTTCCACTAGGTGCAGTATTTTCTTCACCTATACTTGTTCCCTGCTCATATTCCTCAGAATGGTGGGATGACATTTTCTTCTTTTCCTGTTACAATATTACAAAATAAAAATTTCAAATACAACATAAAACATGAAAAATAGTTTTAACAAGTAACATAATTACAAGAAATGAATTTCTTATTTTCTCTCTAGTTTTATAAAAAGTCATGCAAATAACTAGAATCATCTAATTAAAAGAAATGAATTTCATGTTGGATCATGTAGAGCCAATCTGTATGGTACAGTTGATGTGGCTTCCAGTTGTATGAATTTTATGCTTATCTAATCTAGTAACCTGATTTGCTATGTGGACAAAACAAAATCAGAAAAAAACAAGGTAACTTCATTGTTTGAATTGGTATGTACTTGTGCCCGTTATGAATATTGTGGTTGAAAAAATCATCCCTCAAATTAGTGTTGGGAAAAGTTTGGCTGCCCTCTTTTTGCTCACTTTGTATCTTCTGATGCTAATACATCAAATGCTACACCTTCATAACGAACTATTTCCATCTCTCAATTTAACTATGCAGAGCTACTTTAAGTTTGAGCATTTGGTATTCCACAGCTACAACCACCCATGCTATAACTGTAGGTATAAATGCCTTGTATACAACTTCTCATACTTTTTGGATTATAGATTCTAGTGTGTTTACTCATGTGTTAGGCACAAAGACTTTTTTTCTCACCTATCAAAAATTTCTAACATTTGTTCTATCACTTTTGCTGATGGACGAAGTTGTATGGCTTCCAAGGTAATATTTAAGCAACTTCACAACTTACCCTTGAAAAAGTGCATTGTATTCTAGACTTTCTTATTGACCATTTATCTATTGGTTCCATTATTAAACAGTGTTTTTGTTGAGATACGTTTTTCTCATTTTATTGTATTTTTAGAATTTAAAGACAAAGAAGAGGATTGGTTTGAGTTATAAACATGGTCATGTTGTCTATATGCTGGCTTGTGACAATATTGCTCATGGATTGGTCTCAGTTACAGCTTCTAGTGATGACTCTTTCTTTTTGTGGCATATTGGCTTGGTCATTCCTCTTCTTATGAACTTTTGGAGGCATTACCTTGGGTTAGTATGATTACTATAAGATGTAAGTCATGTCATTTACATAAGCAATTTTGTGCTACCTATTAGAGTCATGATTTGTCTTCCACCCTATGTTTCATTAGGTTGGTTGCTTCTGCCCTAAAGACACTATTAGTATTTTTCTATCATATAATACTCTAGAAGCATTTCTTCACTTCATCCTCCCTACTTTAGTCGTATGAATAACTTATTTTATAATTTCTCTATTGATATATAGATCCCAAGTGTTACTTTTATAAGTCTCATAATAATCTAATTGTATACTTACATCATTATTCTTATTTTTGTTAAACTTGCATTATGTATATTCAATTATTTATCTAGTCAATCTAAATCCTCTGGTTTTCAAGTATCTTCTCATAATTCTTTGGTTTTGTATTAATTTCCAAAACCTTCCAAGCATTTTCTCAACACCTTGTCCTTTCAAGTATGTTTCTGGAGCATGTAATAAATGTTCTGAACCAAATGCCTGCTCAAGGGAAAATAGTGAAATTTGAAGGAAGCAATCAAACTGTTGACATTTTAGGTGGGGATGAAAAATCCCAAGCAGCTATTGCAACCCTCATTGCATTGTTCAAGTCTTAATTCATTTCAAACAAAAAAATAAAAACCTAAAAAAAAAATCACCAAAAAAATAAAAACCCACAAAAAAAACACCAAATAAATAAAAACCTACAAAAAAAAAAAATCTCAGATCTATACCTACAGAAGCTCTCGCAGTGGAAGAGGCGACAAGATGGATGCGTGCGTAGACAAGGCGGTGGGACAGGCACGCAGACAGGGTGGCGAAACAAGTGAGCATCGAGAGGGCGACGAGATGCACACGCATGGAGAGGGCGGTGAGTCGAGCACACACGAAGAGGGTGACGAGCCGGGCGCGCACGAAGAGGGCGGTGATAGGGTCGCACCCAGAGAGACAGCGGGGGAAGGTTTCTACAAAGAGATAAGCACGTGCAGAGAGACAGCGAGGGAAGGTTTTCGCAGAGAGACGAGTGCGCGTAGGAAGAAAGGGAAGACGCAGGTTTTATCCCACCAATTCCATTTGCGATGGCTTTTAAACGTTGTCGCAAATAATAGTCATTTGTGTCGACCAAAACATTTTAGCCATCACAAAAAATTTCGTCCATCTTATTTAAGTCTCTTGTGACGTTTCTTTGCGATGGCCTTTAAAAACTGTCACAATTGATACTAGTTGTGATGGCCAAAATAATATGGCCGTCACAAATACATAATTTTCCTATAGTGATTTCTAGCGAGTGTCAATCTCACCACACCAAGTGCCTAATGGTCTAGCAACTCCCATTCCTCGTCGTCCATCTTCTCTGGCTTCTTTCCAAGCAACGACTGATGAAGCTTTTTCTGATACATGTCCTCTATCTGCATCTTCCAAAACCCAAAGTTTATACCATCAAACCTCTCAATCTTCACCTTCCCATCCTTAGCCATCTTTCTCCCACTGTTTCACTACATTAAGTTGCACAGGATGCCCTCCACGAAACTTGGGCTCTGATACTAGTTGTTGCAAACTTTGCACCCCTTATGAACTGGACGAACCTCTCGATGCACACAACCTCATCGAGAAAAAACTGGGAGAAGAAGAGAAGAGAGACGTAGAGGATTTACGTGGTTCGGCAATGCCTACTCCATGGGGTGCTAGGCTGCATAATTTCACTATTACGATGCATCTAGGGTTACATTACAGGGTTACAATAGTCTCTATTTATATGGCAACACTTAACCCAACTACAAAGCAATAGATCCTGATCGTTGATTGCCCACTAGCATGATGCACGGTAATAACTTGCAGAAGTTAGTCTGGAGATTAAGCCAAAATCTCTGAGCCCAACTTATTTCTCTATGTACTGTACTGGCCGCTGGAGGGGATCCAAAGATTTGGTAGAATCTCCAAGCTACGCACGTGGTGTGCACACTTACTACAGTAACTTTGGACCTTCAAACTACTATAGTAACTTCGGACCTTCACAACCCCCAACTAGGCTGATCTTTTTCCATGCAAAGGCAGTCTCCATACCTACTATCCTAACAAGTACTAGCTCAAGCAATCTTATGTAAGGTTGGACAAATAAAATCATCAAACTTGGTTGGCGGCTTGGTGTTTTTGGAAGTCCTTCTAGGATGGGCAACATCATCTACATTGACTTGCCTAGAGTCATTAGTAGTAGGAGCATCAATATTAATAGGATCATTATCAAAAGAATTATCATTATCAACAGTTTGCATGGTATCATTGATTTGTTCAAAGGGAATATGGGTAGATTACTTTGATGAATCAATGACAGGTATGTCATCCCAATAGAGAGGAGTATCATTAGAAGGATCATAAATTTGTTTATCATTATCACAAGTTTGTGATTTAGAGGTTTCATTATGTCAAAAAGGATGTTCATGCTCAAAGAAAATCACATCTCAACGACTATTCACCCTGGTTGCTGGCCCAATGACCCGGCAGCCAGTCCCCCCGCTAACCACATGATTTGTTCTGCCTCCTTTCACGCACACGACTATTCACCCTGTCGGCCGCACAACCCGACGACCAACCCAGTGACCTGGTGGCCCATCATCTTGTTGGCGACATGACCCGTTCAACCCCCTCTCGCACACTGGTGCACATGACCATTCACCCCAGTGGCCAATCCCCTCGCCAGCCAATCCCCCCACTGGCCACATGACCTGTTCTGCCTCCTCTTACGCACACGACCATTCACCTTGTCGGCCACACAACCCGACGGCCGACCCAGTGACCCGGCGGCCCATCATCTTGTCGGCGACATGACTTGTTTAGCCCCCTCTAGCGCACCAGCGCATGCGACCGTTCACCCAGGTTGCTGGCCCAATAACCCGGCGGTCAGTCCCCCCGTCGACCACATGACCCATTCTACCTCCTACCATGCACACGACCATTCACCTCGCCGACCGCACAACCCAGTGGCCGACCCAGTGACCCGGCGGCTCCTCCCCTCGCCGGCAACAAGACTCGTTTAGCCCCCTCCCGCACACAGCACGACTGTTCACCTCGTCGGCTGCACAATCCGACGGCCGGCCCAATGACCTGGTGGCCTATCCCCCCCCGCACAACCCGGCGGCCTATCTTGTGCTGGGTCGGGTTGTGCCTATTTTGTACTAGAATTTGTGCCGTGCTGGCTCGGCATGAACGACCTGGGGGTCTGGCTCAGGCATGATGCACGACACGAAAAATTTTCGTGCCGTGCTATTGATCAGCATAGTCAAACCGTGCTGGACCATGCTTGGGCTGTGCCAACAGCCCATTGACAAGTCTACCCTTCACTTTTTTTTTCCAAAAACCCTAATTGTTAGGTGAAATGGTCGATGATGATTGTGGGGGCTTTACACACTTTCGATGGCTTCCAAACTTCTGGGGGTGGGTTTTTGATGGTTGATTTGCGTTCGAAGATGGGAGAAAGGAAATTCTTCGATAATCAAGGTTAAGGTTTTTTGTGGAGGTCGAAAAAGAAATGGAAATGGGGATTTATGGTAATACCTACCGGTGATGAACGAGAATGGAAGGTTGGACACGTCGTCAACCAAGATCCTCCACAATACGGTCATGGGCGATGAAGGATGTCGGTTGCAGTAGATCAGACGAAAGGAGAGTATGCATCCTACGGAAGGGATAGATGGCATCCTATGGAAGGGGTAGGTGGATGTTTGAAAATATTTATGATTTTAATTTTTCTTAAAATTTATTTTACCGTAGGTAATGTATTAAAAAAGTATTTTACAATAGAGATCTAATTTTATGTTTGAAAAATTACAGTAAGAATTTAAAGATGAAGTTTAGCTTTTTTCACCAAATAAAGCCTAATTTCATGCTCTCTCTCTTGCTTTTGGATAAGATTATGCTGTAATAATTAATTAAGTACCAACTAAGCCATTGGTGTACGTATACTGCAAAATAGTAAAATATACATAAAGTCTTCTTTGTAAAAAGTGCAATAATGTTATGATAATTTAAAATTATAACGTAAAGATATATTTATTTTTATCATTTTAGTAGTGCAAATTAAAACTACAAATATAGTAAGTTGAATCTAAAGATGAAGTTAATTTACATGTAGATCATTAACTGCATGACAACGATTCAATTTCAAGTTTGCAAATAGTGGCAAACGATAATTCAATGTAAAGAAATGCTTATTTAGAGTAACAAAGTAGCTAGGTAAATTTATTAATTACTTACCCAAGATACGTACGTATATAGTTGGTAAGCTACAATTAATTTCATGTTCTATAAAATAATAAGTATATATGTTAGAATAAATGCAATAACATTTAATCATGAAAAATTCAAAACATGCACAGAGTACGTGTGGATTTTACCGTATTTTCGTCAATTTTTGATATAAGACTATTTTTGTTGATATACTCTTATGTAACCTTTTTTTTTTACATAATGTCTTATGTATAGCATATATAGATTGATTGTGATATTATATAAATTTTATATCACTAAAATAAATTGACAAGTGAAAAAAATTTACAAGTAATATAAAAATATTAGTTTTCCTCGTCGCTTTTTGATGTAAGACTATTTTTCCAACATATAGCATACGAACATGTTGCAATAATATAAAAATCTTCTACAGGTATTTTTGGTTTGTTAGTGTTTATTGTATTTTTTTTAATTAAATAGACGGCTATGATTTCACAATAGTTTGTGTTTAAATAACTAAGGTTTCGTTTGCGACTCTAATTAACTTTTAAAATCACTCATAATATTATTATTATTAATATATAATTTTTAATATATAAATTTTCACCATTTTTAATTATCAGGTAACTTTAACTTTATTTACAAAAATTAAATTCAATTTCATCTTTTTTTAACAAAATTGATTTCAAATGAGACTTAAAGGTGTGTTTGATGATAAATTTTTTCAAATTGAGAGTTAAATAGAACTTAAAATTAAAATTAATTTTGTAAACGAAATTAGAATTGTATAATAATTATATAATAATTTAGGTAATAAAAATTTATATAATAATATTATTATTAAAAATAATTTTTAAAATTTTAAAAAAATTAAAACCAAACGAAACCTTTAAATTTTCTTTCTCCAATTTCGTGACCGTCGTTGCTCTCCCTTCTCCGAAAGGTTGTGTTTCAGGACGGCATTGCGTGCAGAACGAGCAGATCCCAACTACAAGAAGTCCGCAATTGCGGATTGTGGGCCCACAATCAATTTTTCGTATAAAGTAAAAAAGTTTAGAACATAAAATAACATGAAATTGTGTCAGTGTCATATATAATTTATTTGATGCGTATTAAGTTGAGGCCAGCCAATAATACGGCTTCATGTGCGAGATTGCAAGCGCAAAACGTTGACCTGGCCAATACGTCGTGACAAAACAGACAACATATGAATCGATATTATCTAATACCGCGGAAGTCCATCAATATTTCCGAAATAACTCGATCTGCCCCAGCCGCCTTGCGTGTGTAATTTGCTATTGGTATTATTTGTGACGTTTATCATTATATATTATAATATTATATAATATTATTTATAAAATAATTTTTATATTTTTTATTATTTATAAAATTAAATCAATATCGTTACTTTTAACCGTAAATCATATATTTTTTAAAAATCGTTACTTCTTAAAACACTTAGATAAACAATGCTGATGAATATTGAAAGTAATAAAAAGGAGGAAGAAAAATAATATACGTATATATTTTTACTTATAAAATAATATGTTGATAAAAATAATGTTGAAAGATCATATAATACACATATACATGTAAAGTGTATATTGCAAAAAAAATTAAATATATTGTAAAAAATACATTTTTTAAATTTATTTACAATTTTAAATTTTTTAAAAAAATTTAAAAGGTGTTATTTAAACATATATAAATAGTTATTTTATATTAAAATTATGAAATTGAAAATAAGTTATTTAATATTTATTCAATTCTATTTAATTTTTATATGTATACGAACATTCATATTTTTAATTTTGAAAAATACACATTGAATTTAATTCTAATCAAGGAGTAGTGAATTCTTTCCATCTAATTCTATGTAAAAAACCACCCTCATTAGATAGCAAGATGAGAAAAGTAAAAGCATATCGAGGAGGAAAAGTATGTTATTATTTTGAAAAAAAATATTTTAAGTATTGTATCTTAATTAAACATAGATATATTTGCCACAATATTCTGTAATAAGATAACATTACATATTGCGACAGATACTTTTTACATATAGTGATGATTTTTTAACTTAAAGGGAGGGTTTGTGATTGAAATCTTAGAAAAGTAAATTTTTTTTAAAATATTTAGATTTTTAAGTGTTCGTGTATATTGAAAAATTTTAAATTTTTATATCATTATAAGTATATTTTTTTTTCATCATTTCTCATTGTTAGATTGAAAATTTTTTTATTGATAATAAAAATTTCATTGCAATGCACTTTTTCAACCTCATGCATTTTTTCCTAAGCTCTTCGGATCATTGCTCAACTTATACTATAAGAAAAATATAAAATTATATTTAAAATATTAAAATATAAAAAATTTATAAATTTTTTTAAATTAAAATTTTAAAATTTCTACATGTATAAATAAGTTTAATTTTTTTTTATTTCCTAATTTTTTTTTTAAATTTTTATATGTTAGATTTTCGACGTATACATGTGAACCTCAAATCCGTAATTATAAGGTTTTTTATTTTTTTAGAGAAATTAGGAGGCCTTAAAAGATAATACTGGAATGGAGGAGGGGGTTTGCTGCAATAAATGAAAAATTATAAGTGATGGTTAATAAGAAATCGGAAAAATGAAAAACCCACGGCAGCACGCCACCATGTTTAGAGGCGGGCGGTGGTGGGCTTATGGGCTGTGGGTCGGGCAAAGGAGAGAGGAGAGAGGAGAGAGAAAGAAGTGTGCCGTGAAGAGAGAGAAAGTACCGTAGAGAGAGAGAGGGGGGCGGGGGTGGTCCGGAAAATGGGAAAGACCGGAGTGGAGAAGAGGAGGAAGAAGAAGAAAGGTCGTCCCTCCCTGCTTGATCTCCAGAAACGTAGCCTGAAACAGCAACAACGACAGGAAGAAGCGCAAGGCGAGGAGAACAGTCATCATCGTAAACGTAGTAATGCTAACCCTAATTCCAAGGACAACCGCAACAATAGCAACCCAAACCTGCGATTGCCGAATTCCATCCGCCGGGCGACGAGGAGGAACCCGAATCCGGAGGAGGAGGAGGAGGAGGACGAGGAAGAGGAAGAGGACGAGGGAGGGAAGAGGAGGGAGAAGAAGCTTAAGTTGGTGCTCAAATTGCCCCCCAATGGGAGGCAGACGGCGGCCGAGCAGGCCGGAATGGGCTCGTCCGGATCGGAGGAGGAGGGAAACGGGGACGGGTTGGGGACGAGGTTCAGGAAGCGGCAGATCGACGCCGTCGATGCCGCTGGATCTGCCACGCCCGGACAGAAGGTCCGATCGGTTCGATTTCCCTCTTTTTCCATTTATCGGAGTAGGAAATTAAAATTCGTTTTTGTTCTTGAGTGGAAATCGTGGGAGCAAAAGCGCGCAGATCTGTGTTGTGTGGTTTTTTTATTTGCTTTTTGGAATTATCGGTGGTTGTGCGCTTTTCCATCACTAGGGTGAGGTAGGAGTCTTCTGTCTCACTGGGGTCCATTTTTTTTTTTTTGGTTTATCTACTCCTATTACTGCTAATTCCCAATGGATTTCCGGATCTGAATGAGTTTGCTCCTTTGACTGGTCTTGACCGTTACTCTTTCTGTCAGTCACTCACTCACTCATGCCGGTTTTGGTTTCGGAACTTGAGATCTTTCTATTTATTCCATTTTTTTTGTTTACTGGGGTTTTTCTATTTCATTCAGTCAAAGCCCTCGATTCTTTTCTTCCCTTGATTGGTTTGGTCTGCTTCTGGTACTCATCATCTAGGGAAAAAAAATGACATGTTTATGGTGGGCTTACTTTTTTTTGGAACAATATGTCTTCTTTTGGTGCAGACAGAGAGACGCAATTCTATAGCGAAAGTAGCAACGGAGGGTATGGTCCTCGTGCACGATTGTTTTCGTTCCTTGCAGGCGAAAAGCAACAGAAGACTGATATTTTTCTTCGTTATTTTCCTGTTTTCGAGCAGGGGACCTGGTTAATTCGGAGGCCACACCTTTACCGGACAAAAAGTTGTTGGTGTTCATCCTTGACAGGCTTCAAAAGTACGAACAATGGTTTCTGTGGGAATCCTTAATTTTGGGTCTCTTATCCTTTTCGTTTTGTGCTTTCCCATAAACTGTAAAAGGGAACTGCCATGTTGTATTATTGATTTTTTTTTTCTTCTTTTACGGATGTTTCTTTAATGTACTTGATTTCAGGAAAGACACTTACGGAGTGTTTGCAGAGCCAGTTGATCCTAATGAAGTAAGTTCTGTTTTCCCCTTTGTTTCTCCAAGTATAAAAACGATTTGAGGAGGTTAGTTCCCCTATGTTGATTGTTTTTCGGTGTCCTTTTGCCTACAGCTGCCAGACTATCATGATATTATTGAGCATCCAATGGATTTCAGCACCATAAGGAACAAACTAGCAAATGGAGTTTATGCAAACTTGGAACAATTTGAGGTTGGTAGTTAAACCTCTATTCTGGTTTTAACTTCATTATTAAATCTCCCATATTATCTTGTTGGAGCATCATGGATGATGCTAAATACTTGTCACGTCCTGCTTGCATTAATTTCTATTCACAAGTCTTTCATTCAATACGCCATTTTGCTCTTATTTTACATTTTTCGTGTGTGAGTTTCCTATCTTAATTTTATGCTCTCACCTCAACAAAGTTTTTCTAGTTTTGTCACAATTTTGACAAATCAGAAGATGTCTAGATTTGGGCAATTGCTTTTTATAGTGTTCTTCCTTTGCATGTTTGTACGTCCTTTGTTGAATGTGTAGTATATATGTTTTGCTTTTAAATATAGTTTGATGAAGTAATTTGTGCGATTACAAGGCAAAGCATCTTTAGCTCCAAAATTCTTACTTTGTGTACTTGGTTATTGTTATGGATGTAACTATATATCTTTTAAAAGTATTGCAACTATGCACTTGGTCTTCATCATTCATTTAATGTTGAACCACATAGTCCTAGATCCTTAGTGCTGTGGAAGAACTTAAGACTTATATTGATGTACTCCATTCTCTCACTCTTAATTAATTCTATGATAAACTTTAACATTGTATTAGAGTGTAATTCGCGTATGTTGTTTGTAAGACACTTATAGACTACAAGGAGAGTGTCACAAGTACAAAAGAGTATTGAGCTACATAGTCCCACATCATTAACAATATGGAAGAACTTGAAACTTATATCCATATACTCCATTTTCTCACTATCAATTGGTTTTGAGATAAAATTTAATATTTAAGATATTTTATATTTTTCAGATGAAAATTTTTGGTCATGCCTATGGCGTACACAATCAAAAAACACAGTTTTGACTTATTTAGAAAAGTGGTTTCTTGTCTTTCTTAGAGGAATTTGCATTGAAAGTTAACTAATAATGCCAACAATATCCTTGCAGGGTTGGTGGGAACTCACTACTCAAGGGTTTATCTCCCTTGAGTCGTGTGTTTGGCCATCATGGAACTCCTTATTTCTTACATGGCCATATTGCCTAGACTACCTTGTGTACTGTGTAGTAACCTCTTGAAATGGAAAAAGTTACAACCTATCTTTTCATTTGTTGCCAATGTCATGCCTGTCAATTCTGTTCATTGGCTTCTCTTTGTTCTATTCCTTGTCATTTCCTCAAAGATGCTCCTATGCTCCTTTATGTTTCTTCTTCTCTGGTTTTGCATGGTAACATATCATAGATCTTTCATTTTTTGATTTTTTTATGAAGCAGAAAACAGCTACCATTTTACTCAAACATGCATATTTTTTATTTTCCTGTGGATTTGCATGGTTCCATTAGTGGGCTGTCTTATGATGTATGGTCAACTAATTTTCTATTGATGGTTTAACTCTGTTTCCATTTGGAAAGAATGTTTGAGTCTTTGACTATGACTTCCATTGGGCTAAATGATTTTAAGATCTGCAGGGTTATTTTGAACTCACTTTGATTTTACAACCTTGGCAGAGTAACATTGTCAATATTCTTCCTGTCACTTGCCAATATGTTTGCTGAACTTAATTTTCTATTTTTCTTTCAAATCAACAAAGTTCTTTGTTTTGATGTTTTTATTGTAAAATGAATGTTTTTTCTCAATATAAATTGTTATCGCTCTGTTTTGCAAAAGAAAAACTTTGAAGCTGTCTGTTGGGAACTTTTTATACAACATCCTTGTCATTTGTCAATATGTTGTGCTTGTTTTATCACTTGTTCCTTATGGTATTTGTGATTTAGGGTAAAAATGTATTGTTATTCCTTAACCTTATAAAATGCTTCTCAATATATAGAGGGACACCATTATATATATATATATATATATATATATATATCTATAGTGGGACAATTAGAAAAATAACCATATAATAGTAACTCTTATAATACACCTAGTAAACCATACAACACTCTTAACACTCTTCCTCACACTAAAACATAAATATCAATCATGCTCAACTTGATACATAAATTCTCAAATACCCTAACATCCAAGTCTTTGGTAAAAATATCTACTCATTGCTCTAATGATTGGGTGTAAAGCATTGTAATGGTTTCATCCATTGTCATTTCATGAACATAATAACAATTTATTTTAATATGTTTTGTTCTTTTATGAAAAACAAGATTATTGGCAATGAATATCACAGCCTGATTATCATAATGAATCTCTGAAAGAGTTTCTACCTTAAATCTGATTTTTGATAAAAAAGATTTTACCCACATTATCTTATGTAATTTGGGTCATCAACCTATATTCAACTTTTACACTAGATTTAGAGACCATATCCTTTTTTTTTTATCTACCTTGTGACTAGATTACTTCTAACATATTTGTAGTAATTATATGTAAACTTCTGATCACCTTGATCTCTAATATGTCGTGAGTCAGAAAAATCCTTAATCTCTGGAAAATCATGCCTTGAATAGATCATACCTTTCCTAGGAGCACTTTTGATATAGGCTAGTTCTTGAATTGCTCCTTTGCAATGAAAAATTCTAGATCCTCTAATAAGTAATGAGTGGTCAAGTAACTATTAAACATACAAGTTTTCCAATCAACCTCTTGTATTTGTCTAGATCCTCCAATAGATTAGGCATGTTGTCCCAAAATTGAAAATTTTGTTCTATTCGGGTATTCTTTGGTTTGCATCCCATGCACTCATTTTCCTATGACAAGTTTAGGGTATACTTTCTTTATGATAGAGACATCTTCACTTTGGAATATGAAAATTCAATCTCTGAGAAGTAGTGTGGTTTTACCATGTCTTTGGTGACAAATTGTGTCTTAAGGTTGCTATGCCTATGGAGTTACTTCATGTTATCAAAATATCAACATAAATTACCATGATGATGGAACCTTCTTTGATTGTCTTTTGAAATACTAAATGATCAGTTGCATAGCTCCTAAATCCTCCATTCTCAACAATTCTACTAAATTTGTCAAATTAAACACAAACTTTGCATTAGAGTATAAATAGCTTTCTTCAAGTAGTAGACCATGTTTTCTTCCTGAGTAATGTACCTTGAAAGTTGTTCTTGTAGGTTACTATAAAGGAAAACATTCTCACATCCAACTAATGTAGTTCCTACATTTGATTAATTGCAATTGAAAGGACCTTGATAGAATTAAGTCTAAGCACAGGAGAAAAATTCTTAATGTGGTTAATGCCATAAGTCTAGTTGAACTCTTGAACATTTAGGCAAGATTTATACCTATTAATCGTGTCACTAGCTTTGTGCTTCACAGTGTATACCCAATGAAAAGTGACAATACAGTCTTACAGTCTCATGTGCCATACGCATTGAATGTGGACATTTCTTTATCTGTAGCTACTTTCCAACAAGGTATGTGTAGTTGATCATGATCATTTCTAGGAATAGACTCAAATAAAATAGAAAACACAAACTCTACAAATGATGCTTTATCTATAGTTGCTTCCAATGAGGTATTTTAAGTGTAGTGTATCCAACAAAAATACACTTAATTGACCATGGGACTAACTTATCTAAGCTAGGTGTTAAATTTTGAACAAAAGCTATGTGCACCCAAATACTTCAGGAGGAAGAGAATAATCAGTCATGATAAAGCTGTTGTAGGGGAATTTCTCCCCTTAATGATGTACACAACATCGTGTTGATTAAATACAATATAGTCAAAATAGAATTGGACCACAAGTATTGTAAAACCTTCATATAGATCATAAGTGTTCAGACAACATTAAGAAAATGTCGAAATTTATGCTTAACAACACTATTTTGGTGTGAAATGTGCACACAATTGGTTTGATGAATAATTTCAATGATTCACAATACAATTGCATAACACATTGATTACATTCTAAAATAATGTCATTATGGAAGAATTTAGGCACAATTGAAAAAGATTTTTCATTTCATTGGAAAACCTTTGGTAACATCTAGGACATGTGTTTGATTCTTTAACAAATATACTTAAGATGCACAAGAATAATTATTAATAAAAATGATATAATACCAACGACCAGCTATAAAGGAAACTTTAGTAGGACCTTAGATATCACAATGCACTAATTCAAACAGACTTTGACTTGATACAGGATGCAAATGGAAAAAGGTAATATAGTGGTGCTTACCAATTGATAGGACTTGGAACCAAAATAAGGAAAAAAAGCCCAAGGTAATGGAAGTGGCAGCAAAATATTTTGACAGCGGAAGAGGCAGTGACAAGTTGTGTAGTAGTGGAGGGTTCAGATGGGTTGATGTAGTTTTGGATTGTGTAGTTTTGGAGAGGTTTGGTTTTGATACCTGTGATTTAGGATAAAAATGTAATGTTATTCATTATTCTTGTATAGTGCTGCTCTATATATGTAGAGGTTACAAGAGGGACAATTTCAAAAATACTCATCTAGCACCAAACCGCATAATACACCTAATAAACTATACGATACTTCTAAAAGTACTAATCTAGATCAATATAACAGTTTGATGAATTATAAAACAATTATTGAGTTTTTTTTGAATTCGTATTTATTACCTTCAGCATGGTAAACAAAATCTGATGTATGCATAATATTGATATTGCTTCATTGAAATCATAATCCACGTTCTAAATTTCTTATGTTGCTTTAGTTTCTGTTGGATCCTTGATTTACCTGATTACTTTCCTGTTTGAAGAGGAACCATGTTCTCTTCATCTGTTGTAAGATAATAAGCTGCTTCTTTCTTCTTTGCTACCTTAGTTTAGCTCTTTGATGAGTATCAACACAATGAACTCCACTGCTACTATCCTTTTCTGTTATTTGTAGTTGCATACTGGTATCATTTGCTTACTTTTTCCTAGTTAGTTGTGTTCTAAATCATTCATGTTGTACATGCAGGAAGATGTTTTCTTAATTTCTTCAAATGCAATGCGCTACAATTCACCAGATACCATATACTTTCGGCAGGTATTTATGGATGTTTACTTCTTCCCTTAGTATATCTTATGTGCATCCACTTGATCCTCCAAATAACTATTTTTTCCAGGCAAGATCCATCCAAGAACTTGCAAAGAAGGATTTTGATAATTTAAGGCAAGAAAGTGATGATAATGAGCCAGAACCAAAAATTGTACGTAGGGGCAGGCCACCAAGCAAGAACACAGTAAAAAAACCAGTTGGCAGGCCACCCACTGAGCATTCTAATTTTAATATTTCTTTGAATGCAACTACTGCTAATGCTTCAATTAAGGATTTCATGTCTAATTCATCAAATGATGTACTAAGAAAAGGATCAACGTCAGATAGGCCTGGCATTGTTGATTCTTCTGCTAGGGTTCCTTATGCCCGTCGCAACAGTGAAAATTACAGTTGGATGAGTGAGAAAAAGTTAGAAACAAATGAAGAGCATTCAGGTTTGCAATCAATGAGCCTGTTCCACCAGCATGTTTTCATGAAATGAATGTGACTGGTTTTTTGTTTCCTTTTTTGATCTGTAGGTTCCATATTGAAAGGATTATCTACTAGGTATGGGAAAAAAATAATCATCTCTGAAGAAAATCGTCGCAATACTTACAATCAACCTCCATTAACCTCTTTTGGACGTGAACCATCAATATTAACAACCTTTGATGGGGAGAGGAGGGAGTTGCTTCCTGTAAGCATCATCTTAAAAGCTTTTCTTTTGGTGTCTGCATAGCTGTAGATATATTACTATTTTGTTTGTTCATCATTTGTGTTGTGGCTAGTTGTTTTGACATTAGTGTGTTTATATCATCCATTCAACTTGAAGTTCAATTAGTGAGGTTTTTTGATACATCACGTCAGATTTCAAATCCACCAAGCCAGTCAACCTAAGCATTTTCATGTTTTCAAAAGACTAGAATTTCAGAAATTATCATCCGATTATTTGTTAAAATACAATATCTGAATCTGCTGCTTCAACCATTGCAAACTAAAACCTATTTTGTTTAGTACTTCCAAGTGTTTTTTTAGTATATAATGTCAATCCCATGGTGGCTCAGTTCCAAAGAGCCTTTCAATTGTGTAGTTTTTGCAGTGACTCTGTTGCTGCTTCAATAAATGTTTTGAACGACTTTATAATCAGATTGTTCTTGTGTTTAAGATATTTAGGCTCCCTTTTGAACCAATTTTAGAAACAATAGATTTTGTACAGTCATGATTTTGAGAGAATCGTTCCTAGGTACTGTTAATATCATAGATTTTGAGAAGAATCAATAAAAATTTAAATAATTATCTATAATTTATTTTTTCGAAATTGTAGAATCGAGAAAAAGTTCAATTCTATCCCATTTTACTGATTTTGTAATCTAATTTCAAAATCAACACAAATAAAAAAAAATTTGTATGGTGTTCTAAAATCTCAAGATATTTATTACTTCAAAATCAACGTAAAATCACAATTCTACAAAAATATGAACTTCTAAAATCAATTTTAAAACCTACCTTAGCCTTATTCTCCATGTTAGCTTTGTTAAGATATTAGGCCTTCATTATATCTCACACACATTTTGACGATGTGTGAAGAGAGCATCATGAACATGGTACCATGTCATGCTAATTTGCCTATGTTGATTTCCACTTAGGCAATTTTATTGAATCAAGTGCCAAACTGCAAATATTTATCTGCCTAGTAAGTAAGCCTTTATATACTATGCTTTCATTGCAGTTTCCGTCAGAAATTTTTATTATGAATATTTTAAACGGAATTTTTATTGAAATTTTCCTCTCAGTAGTTTTTCAAATTTTGCTCGTTATTGGATGAACCTATATTTTCAAATTACTATTATTTCTCTAACGTTCTGTTAATTCATTACAGATTCTAGTTTCTTTTTCTTTCTTTTTCCAAATTACCATTATGAAATGTTTATCATGCACATCCGTATTCCAATTTATCTTTTTTTTTTCAATTATACTAGGTGGGTCTTCACATGGAGCATTCGTATGCCAGGAGCCTTGCTCGATTTGCAGCTAACCTTGGATCAGTTGGTTGGGAAATTGCAGCAACACAGATTGAAAGAGTGCTACCAACTGGAACAAAGTTTGGGCGTGGATGGGTTGGTGAGAAGGATGCACCTCAACAAAATGAATCTCCTCAATTATCTACATCTTCGGCCTCTCCACAGCCTGTGGTTGTACAGTCACCCTCCACCTCAAAATCTGATCGTGTACAAGAAAGGATGGAATCGTCTTCAAATATATTAGCTGCTGATGGAAATCAACCATGCACATCGCTTCCTGTGTCTTCCCCCGCACCAACCATCTCAAATATAACATCAGATACTGCTGAGGCTGCTGTATCACCTAAGGCACCTATTCACGATTGCAACTTTAAACCACCTACTGCTGCTGGTTTTAGGCCGACAGCTCCATTCCAGCTTCAACAGAGATCACTGGTTCAACCTAATGTCAATGGATTCAATGCTGGTTTTGTGCATAATCATCCTCAACTTGCTCAAATGGAAAAATCAGCTAGACCAAGTGCAACTTTTTCTTCGGATGCGCCAATGACACATGCACGGGTACATGACATGGTCTCAAGAAGCAGCAGTAGTACCTTTGCACCTCCATCAGTGACTGGTTACTTCAACGTGGAGAGGACAAAAATGGGCGATCCAAGCATGGCGAACCCCAAGAGTACCTTCTTCCGCCCAACAGCTGCAAGTCATCTGGATACGGAGCGGCTGAATCCTCTGGGGAGTTCTAATCATGTGAATTTCTCAAACAGCTTCGTCCACTCCACAACCACCAGGCCCGTAGAAGCACAACAGAAAATCAAGCAGAGCAATCCTAGTCGGAACAAGACATTGGATACAGCTGCCCAAAGTTTCTCCCATTTGGTGGCAGGACAGGCAGGGTCGGAGAGAGCCAAGTCCAACAATCTGAATGGGATGGATTCTGGGAACAGAATTATCAATGGTTCGGAAGCCACTAGACACATCAAATCCGCAATAAACTCTGCGACGAGCTTCACACATGGGGCAGGTACAGGTGCGGCCACAGGTCATTTGGAACCTGCAACGACAAAGCTCGGGAGTGGTGGTGGTACAATAAGAAGTGGACCTCCGACGGCAGAGCCCGCACAGAATTCTCAAGGGTTTTGGCGTAATCTGTCATTGAAACCCAGGCCAGATTCTGTTCCGCCAGACTTGAACGTCAGATTCCAGTCACCGGGACCAGGTTCTCCCCCTTCCACTTTGGTGGTGGATTCTCAGCAGCCTGATTTAGCGCTTCAGCTGTAGTAGGGCCTGTAAGATTGATTCTTCCCATATTTGACTGTCCACACTCACAGGTGTTTGTACGTGTCAGTCATAGTACGTATTTCATGTGCCAGTAGTGGATCAATGTCGCCGAGGATTTTATCATACCATGAATTTATTCAGCTACATGAGTTTGTACGAGGGTAGGAAAAAGTTTGTACAGTAATTAATGTAATTCTAATCATATGCTTATGGGTTAGGAAGAAAGAATCCCATTTGTAACAATCAAATTTCATGATTTTAGCAGATCCTAATTAAATTACTAGGGTTTTTGCCTCTTATGTTGTCCTGGTGCTTCGCAATCTTAATTTTCACTCGTGGGTGAATTGAATTTGTGTCGTCTCAAAGGCATGAAATGCTGTTGGGTCCTAGAAATGTGCATTGAAGTGTGTAAGTTAAGAGAATTTGTCTTTAGGAAATTTTGAAATTTTTTTTGGATTTTCAGGCATTTATACATCTTAAAAAATGTGAAATTTTTTTCCTTACTATAAATATAAGATTTTTTCATCATTTTTTATTTGTTGGGTTGAAAAATTTTTTATAGTTAGTAAAAATTTTATCACAATACTTTCTTTTAATCTTATGTGTTTTATTTAACTTTCTTTGATCATTATTTAACTTATGGTTACATGAAAAGTATAGAATTATATTTGAAATGTTAAAATCTAGAAAATTTATAAATTTTGTTTAAATTCAATTTTTGAAATTTCTCTTATACACAAATAGTTTTAAATTTTCTTTCATTTTCTAATTTTTTTTTCCTTTTTTTTAAAAATTTCTATTTTTAAAAATTTTAATATACACAATGAACCCTTAGCAATTGATAAAATTATAGGAAAATAAAACTTTAGTGACTGACATTTTGCATTGGGGGAAGATGGGGGGCTGTCTTTTTTTCGTGGGGTGTAAGGCAACTTCTTGTGACGGCGTTAGTGGCGGCTTCAAAATGTCATATTAAATTAAGGGTCACTTCTTGTAGTATATATGTTACTGTTAATTATATATGTCAATCTAATGATTTGGGCTTATTATTTTTGTCTGATTTATGAGAAAAAGGTATAAGATCTAAATGAAATTTTTTTATAACTGAGATTTAATTTTAATCATTAAAATATTAGTACGTATAAGTTTTAGGGAAATGAATTAACACCATTTTAAGTAAAATAAAATATATGAAATTAAAATTTAGAAATTCAATACAAAATGTTTTGCTTGTAATTAAGGCTTCGTTGGGGGAGAATTTCAATTAACTTCAAAAGTTAGATAGAGCTAAAATTAGAGTACATTTCACAAATGTAAGAACTACATAGTAATTAAGGTAATGAAAATTTATACATTGATGTTTGTATAGAAAGTTCAATAACGTTAGGAGTTTATACAGAATTAAAATTGATGTTGAACCAAATGAGGCTTAAGATTTCTTGAAAATGTTTTGAACTTTTGATAGAATGCCTTTTATTGAATAAATTCAAATCTCCAAAAAAACCTACAAAAAGAGTAAAATTATAAGACTTGAAAACAAATAATACAAGAAATAAAAAAAATAGAATTAGTTTGAGAAAACCATCACTTTCTACCAATTTAATGGTCTTGCCTGCCAAAGTCGGCCTTCATTTAAGCAACACATGGGTTTGGTCAAGCGTTGTTTGATGACTTACCAAGGCTACAGGAAGATGCTACACAAGTGAATCTGCAACTACAAGGAAATTTGTCATCGGGACCCATGGAGTGTGAATGGCCGAAGTATCTTCTAATGCTTAAGAGGTCGGGGTGAAAAAATAGGTTTTGAGGGAGAATAAGTCACACCTTGGACCTTTTCTGAAATATGACAATTATCATAATAATAAGGGAAATTTAAGTATAAGAAAATAGGATGTGAAAAACCTTCCCATCTATTATTGCTAGGCTAGGATACCTGCGAGAAGGTCAAACTACTAGAAATAAGAAGTAAAAGTCATAATTTAAAATCATAGTACGTCCAACATCAAAAACTAGCTTTAAAATACAAGTGAATATCCAACACACATCCTTAAATTACAAAAGCAATAACTTTCACAAAAAAAGGACCAAAACTCAAAATATCAACCTTGCAGTCTCAACCTACAGCAAAATACAATGTTCTCACATACACCCAGATTGATTCCAATGACCTGAAAAAGGGAAACAACCAACAGAATGAGCTACAACCCAGCAAGTTAATTACTAAACAATCTAAAAATAACAATAGCAAGAATAAAACTAAAATACATGGGAAGGCTAGGACGAAATAAAATATAACATGCATGCCAAAAATGTACAAAAAAACCATCTCTTAAAATAATGACAACTTCAATAACTATAGCGTCTAGCTACAACCGCATTTAACTCATGTGACTGGGTTCAAAGTGTTACAATCCTTGTGATAGGGTGCAAAGGTGACTAGTCATTAATCGTGTACGATACCATAATACAATCCCTCGTGGTCAAGCCTAGATCATAACTGTACCATAATTACCACATCATTTTTCATTACTTAAAATTATGCAACACCATCATGCATCAAATCCAAACCAAAACTATGCATCATTAAATAAAAGCATACATTACATCCTTTATCTATAATACAACAAATGCGACCATGTGTAAAAATAAATAAATAAGTAAACCTTCCCATACAACAGTCATATAACACAATGCCATAATCAGTCAAATGCATAAACACCAAAAATCGAACACGCAACAATGATGAATAACATCGCACAACTGAAAGCATATAAACTAAAATACCTCAATGTAACATTCCATAATATGCAAATCACCAAAAGTATGCCACAATACTATAAACATGTGAAAATCATGTAATAAATCACAAAAGTTGTTCTTAGACCATTTAGTAGAAAACTTACCAAAATAGACCAAAAATACCTAAACCTCCCAAGCCCTCAGAATCTCCACCTTCACCAATGCCTCACGAGCTCCCTGCCACTGACGAAGCCACCACTCATTGACGCGAGGAAACTTGATGAATGCCACCACCTAAACACAGATCGCCATGGACCACTGCAGTCGAGCCCTAGCTTGCACAGAGGAAAAAGAAATGGGTGGAGTTGTCAAGCATTTTAGGTGAGGGAGAAAAGTGGGGCAAGAGAAAAGAGAGGAGAAAGAGAGAAAGGGAGAGAGAGAAAATAAAAACTTAAATAATTAATAAAATAAAATAAAATAAATTCATATATTATAATAAGAAGGTTAATTATTAAGGGGGGTTTTGCGCTTATTTGAAAATTTCTTGGATTTTCAGTCGTTTGTGTAGGGACATTTTAGAAAATTTTGAAAAATTTTCGGTGATATAAAATGATGATTTTCTCCATCTACGCTCCTCCCCCCTTTGAAATTTTCACCCCTTTCGGAAAAATTAGGGCCTTCAGCTATAGCTTGTGCTCATAATTGCCATAGCTGCTTGTCTACCTTTTGCCACTCCTTTGCCTACGCCACTCCTTTGCTATAGCCACCCATTTGTTGCAGTTGCTCCTCTGCTTGCCATGAGGTAACAAACCACAAAAATGGCATGGAAGATTTGTTTTGTTTGTGTTTGTTGGATTTTGGAAAAATAATTTCCTCATTCTTCTTGGATGGTTGTTGTACACCACTTTCCTTTCTCTCCATCGCTCCTCCATGATTTTCTTCACAAGTGATTTGCATTAGCAGTTATGTTGTTTCTTCATGTTTATTATATTTGAGCTTTGTTCCAAAGTTTCACAAGGCATAACATGATCTTGAACATGATGTCAAACTTGGATCTTCTTGTATGCATTAGTAGCTGTTCCTGCATGATCTTCTTGTGGATCATTTTAGTTTATATTTTTGGTTTCATCTGTTTGCAAACATTTTGGTATGTCTCATGTGCATCGTCATGATGTTGAATTTGGATTCTTTCAAAGTATGGAGTTTTATTACTGGGTGTATTGCAAAATTTTTTAATTTCTTGTGGGTTATATCTGTTTTGTATACTCTTCTTTTAATTTCAGAAGCTATACTTTTACTAACCTCATGCCACGAAAGTACATGTGTTCATGCTACAAGATAATATAATTTTATATTATTGTGATCTGAACTTCTTTACTCTTAAGATAACATCTAATAATTTTTAGATTTCAATCATGCATAAAAACACATACAAGCATGAATGTTATGATGGTTTAGGGTCTCTTAATGTTTTTTTTTCAAAATGAGGTTTGCTAATGTGATATTTGATATTTATGCTGGAAGGGGATTGCATGAGCTACATAGAATGTTGGTGCAGCATGTTATGCATGTGTTTTCTTGTATGCATTATAATATTATGCTTTTAGTGTCTTCTTTAATTTGATTTATATTTTTGTATGTGTTGCATATTTGTAATTATCAATCATAATCTATGGATTCCTCCAACAAATCAAAAGGTGGGTGACATTATACCACATGAAATTCAAGGGCTGATGAAACCATGTTGGACATTCTTAGTGAAGTAGTGAATTAGGAGAATGCTAAAACCTATGATGGAAAGATAAAAGGTGAGACATGGAATGAGGTGATAAAAAGATACAATCAAAGAATGGGTGCTACCATCACTAAGAAAAATGTTGAAAGTCGAATGAAGACATGGAAGAATATGTACAAAATGTACTCAAAAATTACAAATAAGAGTAGATTTGGTAGGAATATTGTGCGTAGTACAGTATTGTGGATGTTCCAAATGAAGTTTGGAATGAATTTATTCAAGTAAAAAACTATTTTTTTCTTGTTGCCAAGGTCATGTTGTAGGTGAATGATTATGTACATCATTTGCTAATTTCATGTATTTGTCCTTCATATAGGCACATCCGGAGTGTGCACCATGTAGAAGGAAGCCTTGTCATATTTATCATCATCTTGTTATGACATTTGAAACAAATATTGCCCATGGACAGTATAGCCAACAACCAGATGACCATTTTTTTCAATCTGTAACAATGAAATGACCATACAAGTGAACAAAGAGAAGAGCATCAAACACAACTAGTGGATGATGTCAAACAAACCAATATGTCTAGCCAAACACCTATGAACATGGACTCCGACATTGGAGGACATATGTTGCATGGATCTAGTGAAAGCAGCAAGAGGAAGAGAAGACTGCAACCACTTGCTAAGTCACAATAGATAATAGCATCTACTTTTATGGAATCTACTAGTGCAATAATGAATTTGTGTAAAGGATGATAAAAAGGAAGATAAGAGATTGGAAATTCTAGGTGATATGTTGGAGAAATCAAAGAAGGAGAATGCAATTGTAGGTGATAGCATGACAACATTATTGGCAATACCTAATCTTATAAGTGAGGAGAAATTCAAAGCAATGTAGCTCCTACGTGATCCTACATGGGGAAAAAAATTTTTAGTTGTACTTGATGAAATGAAGTACGATTGGTTGAAATTTAATTTGCATTGATGTATTAAAATGTGGTAATAGACTATGTATGTCTTGTTTTTTGAACAATGGCTTGTATGACTTTTTAAGTTTTGGTTTGAAATTGTGGGTCATTGAAAAAACATATGTTTGTATTAATGGTTGAAAGTTTTGAATGGTTGCTTGTAGCAATGATAATAATGTATTGAGTGTATTATTTTTTACATGTACTTTATGGAAATGCTTATGTTATGATTTTTGCAGTTATGGAGAACTTGCAGATATTATCGAAGGAAGAAGAACAATATGTAACAAGAAGATGACGAAAGCTAAGGTGTACATTTGGAACTTGCTTGCAGGAATGATTGCTATGTGAAACACTATATTAATTGGTAAAGAAAAAAATTATAGCAAAGAAGGTCAAGAATATATTACAAGATTGTTGGATCCATCTATGCCACATCAAACTTATAATTGTCAAAAAATTTACAAAATGAGTCAAAATGTGTTTATACAATTTTGTTAGTTATTAAGGCAGGAGGGAGGAATAATAGATAACAACAATATCATAGTGGAGGAGAAACTTGCAATGTTTCTTGTGATAGTTGGCCAAAATCAATGATATGGAGTCACAAGAGATCAATTTCATAGATCAACATAGATTGTAAGTATATATTTTAATGAAATATTGAATGCTATATTGAGATTACATCACATACTCCTAGCCAAACCTTCATCATCACAGTAGGATTTGAAATGATGTGAATATCTTCCCATATTTCAAGGTGAGTTTGTCTTATATTTATTACGATCATCATAAAAAATGTTGGTATTTGAAATAATTGTTTTTGTATTTATCATTGTAGGATTGTATTAGTACAATTTATGGTACACACGTGAAGGTAACAATTTATGAAGAGTGCTAGTTTTTCCTTGTCTTTTCTGTTCCTTATTTTGTTATTTTTCCTTCTTTGATTCTTCCTTTTTTTTGTACATGGATTTGGGTCCTCCGTTGAACCAGACCTGCACCAATTGCACATATATGGTAAATTATTTCTTTGCAGGGACCCTACCTTAGTGAATAAGAACTTAGGGACTTTCTCTACCACCACTGAGTTTACTATGGACCTTGCTGATGCACAGTTTCAGGGGTATCGATCCAACACTTTTTCACATGGTATCAGAGTAAGGTTGATTGATTAGTGATATTCCCCGCTCTTCTTGCTCCTTTTCCGCCCTCATTTTTTACGTGGTTTGTGGTTTTGGCCTACTTCAGTGGTTTCTTTTTGCCTTCTTGTTTTTCCATTCCATTGTGTTTGGCTCTTGCTTGCATCCTTTCTACTTGTTGCTGTCATGGACGGAGAAAGCAACCTCGTCACTGGGATGGAAGGGGATGTCAATAACAACCCCTTTTACATAACCTCTTTAGATTACTTTGTCAATACCTTGATTAACAAGAAATTGATAGGAGACAATTACCCTATGTGGTCTAGGTCAATGAAGAAGGCCTTAAATTCATGTAATAAATTTGGTTTTGTTGATGGCACAATTACCCCTTCCCAGAAAATGAATGTCAAGAAATTTTAGCAGTGGGATAGGGTTAATGATTTGGTTGTAACTTGGATCACCAATGCTTTAGAATCAGATATCGTTGATAGTGTTGGCTACATGGAGATAGCCAAAGACATCTGGGATGACTTAAAGAGCCACTTCTCTTCCACTAATGCCCCTAGGATTTTTGAGATCCATTGAACTCTAGCCAGATCATCCCAAAACCAGAGTTTTGTTTCAGCCTATTTCACTAAGTTGAAAGTACTATGGGATGAGTTGTTGGCCTACCAGCCAGTCCCTCTCTGCACATGTGGGGCTATGAGCTCATGCACCTGTTGTGCCATGTTGGTGTATGTTGAGAGGAGAGAAGAAGAGAAGATTATGCAGTTCCTATTCAGTTTGAACGAGACATTGTCTGCTGTGAGAAGTCAAATCCTACTAAACATCCCTTTGCCTAACTTGAGTAGAGTCTACAATCTTATTTTACAAGAGGAGAAACAATGGGACGTTACACATGAGTCTAGTAATAGTGAAAACTTAGCCATGACCATGAATAAAGGAGGTCAGGTTGCCAAAAATAGCAATTTTCAACCCAAAAATAAAAGTAACAAAAGGTTGGTTTGCACTCATTGTGAAGGGATTGGTCATACTATTGAGCGCTGTTATTGGTTAATAGGTTTCCCGCCTGGACATAAGCTCCACAAGGTCCTTCCTGGAAAACAAGTGCTGAACAAATTTGCCAACAATGAAAAACAACCTATTGTTCATAGTGCCATTATAGATATGGGTCAACAATAGCTTACTTCCATTTTTTCACAACAATATGATTAGATCGTCAACATTATTAAGAGCATCATTAGCAGTGACGAAGCTTCTATTTTAGCAGTAGGTATCCCATCATGTTTAGAATTAGAAAAACTCTTTAGCATTGCTGTTAGTCTATCTACGTCCTTTGCTTCATCTGGTCAACATGTTTGGAATATAGATAAGGGGGCCATAGATCATATGTGTGGTGATTTAAACTTAATGAATGATATTAGGCATGTCAGTGGCATTTGTATTCTCTCTTTCATCCGGCTATCACTCGAAAGCCCATGGGTTTTCGCCAGCCTCGCCGGCAGATGGACCGAGGTACAGAGAATTGAAAGGTGTTTGTGTGAGCGCATCACCACGTGCGGTTGATGGCTCGTTCAACGGAGTCGCCACTGTATTTTTGGGTAGAAAATAAGGAAAATCGGATGGGAAAGTGTCCTTCCACCATTGAAATGATAAAACCACGAGAATCACGTAAAATCATGTAACATGAGAGAACTGGATATGGGGCTCAGGGTACTGTTGGGGAAGGTGTTAGGCACCCCCAGATAGCTCGAGCGTTCCCGGCCTCTCTCCGGCTCTAAAACGGAAAACATGATAGTCAATCTGGCCACGTACGGCCTCACCCTGGAAAATTTTCTAGGGCGTTTAGAGGGATAACTGTATCCCTGATGAAAATAAACGAGAATCAAGTAAACAAATGGGAATTGAACAAAACGGGGATCCATATTGGATCTGGTGGTGAATACGGAAGAAAAAGATGGGTTTTCGGGGAGCCGACTGCCAGCTACTTGTATCGGTTGACCGACGGCTGGTTGGCTGCTTTCCCAACCCATTTGCACAGCCATGGGGGTTTTGGGGAAACGGGGGCCGGTTCCTTGAACCGGCCAGCCGGCGGCTTGCCGGCTGTTTCCCCCCTTCATGTGCACCCATGGGGATTTTGGGGAAACGGGGGGGGGGGGGGGGGGGGGGG